>JAAGAY010145176.1:0-25799 GCA_011801015.1 Ardeotis arabs | reverse complement strand
AGAAGGACATGGACCAGTTGGAGAGGGTCCAGAGGAGGGCCACAAAGATGATAAGAGGGATGGAGCACCTCTCCTGTGAGGACAGGCTGAGAGAGTTGGGGTTGTTCAGCCTGGAGAAGAGGAGGCTCCGGGGAGACATTATAGCAGTCTTCCAGTACCTCAAGGGGGCCTATAAGAAAGATGGGAAGAGACTCTTCAGCAGGGCCTGTTGTGACAGGACTAGGGGTAAGGGTTTTAAAATAGAGAGAGGTAGATTTAGATTAGACATTAGGAAAAAAAATTTCACGATGAGAGTTGTAGAACACTGGAACAGGTTGCCCAGAGAGGCGGTGGATGCCCCATCCCTGGAAACATTCAAGGACAGGTTGGATGAGGCTCTAAGCAACATGATCTGTCCCTGCTCCTTGCAGGCGGGTTGGACTAGAAGACCTTTGAAGGTCCCTTCCAACCCTAACCATTCTATGATTCTATAATTCTATGATTATTCCAATACATAAGCCATATGTTCAAGTGCACCAGAAGGCCAAGAAGTATAACAAATGAACCTCATGCTCCGTCACCATGACAAGGAGAGAAAGTGCTGTCCAAGTGGTTAGACTAGAGTATGTGAGCAGACACACCAATGACACAACTTTTCTTCAGAGTAGCACCCTAAATGCTCTACTTTTCAGTACAGATGTTGCCAACCACTGATCCTTCAGAGGAAGATGAGAAAACAAATAAACAAAACCAGCAGGAAATTTCATCCTGACCCCCTGTAAGTAGCTAATTGAAACCCTTAAGCTCTGATTAACATAATTAGGTTAAAGCTTAAGCATTATGAGAGTATTGAGATAATAGAAGGTATCCTGAAGACACATAAAAAAAAAAAGGAAGTGAGATGAAGAGACAGAAATGGGATGAGATTTCTTAGTTCATAAAGAAGAAGATGAAATTTGGATTTATCTACAGTTAGGAAGAACAGGTACTCAGACAGGCAGTCATGAAGTCAAAAAGATTGTCTTAAAAAGTCCTCATTTTCAAAATATAGTCTATGCCCCTCAAATCTGTTCATTGTTAAGCATTTTCACTTTGTTTTAGAGATGAATTTTTCCAACTTCTACTGCTTGACACTGATTCTTGCAATACCAATAGTGGCAATGTTGCAAAATGTCTTTTATCCAACATTTGCAGCCGGTATCACAATCAGATTCATCAGGTCTTTCAACTTGTTGTATAATGCACAGAACAAAGCAAACTCCTTCAACAACACTGATCTCAATAAGGCTGATTTTCAAGGTCTCTGGTCACATTTGTGGCTTTTCATTTTAATCCTCTTTTCATAGATTTACATCTTCCAGGTTATGGTTACCATAGCTGGATATAGTAATCAGCCATGATTTAATGAAAGGCTGCATCTGCCCAACTGCGATAAATAATTTTTTTTATCAGCTACTGCCAGTCTACCACACAAGGGTGGAATGAGGATCATGGAGCTGTAAAAGTAGGAAAAGTCTTACTGGACATTTGCTAAGAATGATGGCATTTAAGCATTGCAGCAATTGAATTCATGTTGCAATAAGTTCTTAATCAGCAAAAGTATTGCAGTCGAGGTTGAATGTATCTTGATAGCGTGCTCCAGTTCTAACCGTACCATGGAGGATTTCACACCAGAGCAGATAGGAGTGGACCTTCCCAGCTTTATAACCTGTGAGGCAAAACCTACAGGACCCTGTACCACTCTGCAGTGATGGCAGCCCTATGGCACAAAAGCAGGACAAATCTCTCTGCTTGAGGTTGACAACAAAGGCTGAGGTGCCTTGCTAGACAAAGGGCAGTCCTCCTCTTTTGCTTTCTTGTAGACACATTTGAAGCATTTGTATCTGTGGGTCTGCCAAATTCTGTGAAAATGGGTCATATTTGGACCTGTGTAAAGATCTATCTTTGTTTTTTAATGAAGATGTCCTGACTCATTTATCATCACTGTGGGCACTGCAGGTAAAGAACCAAATGAGGGGTTATCAAGGGAAAAAATAGGATACTAGAAGACAAACTAGTTAGTGTTTCACAGAAAGTTTACTGATGTGATGAATACAAATGAAAGCTATTAGCTTTAAAGCAAATTATGTTCCAACTGCAATTTATGTACTTTTTTTTGCATGTCACTGAAGCCAGAGCTGTCAGCCAAGCTAAGTAGTAGATAGGATAGTTCTGAAATGTTTTTGTTTCAATAAGAATCCAATTTGTGCAATGGAGACAAAGAGCTGACATATTAAGAAATCTTGTGGCAAGGTATTTATTTCCCATAGACAACAGGGGTTACAAAAGTTGACAAGATACATGCTTCAGAGAAGCCCCAAAAATTTGGACACTCCTTTTTGTCTCCTTAAAGACATACATTTGGCATATTTCCCTCTCTAACAGCTCTCTTCCATTTCCAAAAGAAAAATAACTTTTTAATTTTTTTTTTTTCCTTGTGCTCTCAATTCCACATACTTGGGTGAATGAGACTCCCTGTCTCACATGGGTTTTACTTCCTTCAGTTATCTGGCCAGTGCACACTCCATGGCAGCCCTCTCTTTGCCCCTTATTGCCAGACATGGACCTTCCTCTCTATTCTATACAGAATCAAACTGCTTAGAAAACCACTTTCTTACAAACAGCCTTCTAAGCTTGAGCCCAGGGTGATTTGATGCAGTCCTTGTTTCGCTCTGTGTTTTATGAGTGCTGACTCTACTGACACACCATCTCATCCCAGGGCTACAAGCTGGACCAAACAGGTAGCCACCTTGCCAGGGGAACAGGCGCTGGAGAGAGGAACTTCTGATCTTGAAGGCTTGTCCAGGCAGAAGACCATAAGCACTCGTGTCCCTTACTCAGGGGAGTCCACTTATTTCTCAATTGCTTGGCTAAATCTGTAGGCATTGGTTTTGTTTGGTTTTTGGCTGTTTTTTTTTTTTTGTTGATCCAAAGCTAGCTTTTGCCCCCACTTAGGAGCTTTTCTTGAGTATTGTCATAGGGCTCCTAAAGCTTAATCCTGCAGAGGACAGAGATACAGAGACACAGAGACAGGGATTGCAAAAAAACTTTGAAAATCTGCTTTTGAAGTGAATATGTATGCAGAAGTTGCTTTACTCTCTTCTGTCAATTTAAAGGAGCATAAAAATGTCATTTATTTCCCTTTTCATTGTCAAAATGGAGCCACGGAGGCCTGGCGTAACTGAAAGTCAGGCTTTCCAAGTCTGTTAATTTAGTAAGTTTGGAAGATTTGTGACTGTAGGAAAGGAGACAGAGATGTGTGTGGATCATTGTTACAAAGTTGAATATTACATATTTTGACTTATTTAAATTTAATGAACCCCAGAAAGCACTTTCAGTGTTTACTTTTTCCTCGTTTGATTCTAATTAACCTTTCTCATGATTCAGATGTCTGACAAATGTGGAGGGCTGCAGGGCTAAGTGCTTTTTTCCCATGATTGACTTTAATTAAGCTTGCTCTAGGCTTGAAACCCTTGTAAACTTAGAGAACTTTATTTTAATTGCCTTCTGCCAGATTTACTTACACTAGACAAATATTATAAATCAAATACTAACGCTATTAGAAGAACGAAGAACTGACTTACAAAGTAGTAGTCTGCCATAGTGAAATGCATTACACTCTAAATCCGAACAGAAAGTGCTACGGTGGGAGAAAAATGACTGATTTCATGAAGGCAACTTCTGGAGCATTAACAGCTTTTCCTTTTCTGCTGGCTAGGTACATTAAGACACCAAGTTTCAAACTAGTGTTATTCTCCAGTTTCAGTGGTAATAAGTCGTATTCATTCATACTAGAAATCATTAAGTGGATACTCCAATAACTTATTTCATACTTTGGACTGCTCACCAGGTCTCTGTTGCAGCTCCTGGAATGAGTCAGTTCAATCTTAATTAGGGGACTTTGTCACCTAAATCACATTGCATTTCTGCTCCCTGAGTCTGTCCTAAGAGAGTCAGCAGGAGAACCAGACAACCAGTCAGGCACCAATACTTTTACAAATAAATACCAATTTTATTATTGAAAACATTGCACACAGAAACGTACTCCCACAGGTATTTGCAGAAATAAATGAAAGACCATCCGTAACTTTTAAGTGAATATGAAGGTTTTATCCAAACGAATGCTTGTAAGATTTTTTAGTGCTTCCTGTCAAATGATAGAATTTGAAGTTAAAATTCTGTTGGCTCATGGATGGGGGACCTTCCCTACTATTCAAATGAACAGTAAATCTTATTTTCATTCTATGTTACATTGCTACAAACTGAACTGTGAGTTGTAGAGAGGCATCCTGAGTTGCAGAAAGGCAATATACTTCACATTTTTGCTCCTTTTCCGCCATATAGTATGTTCTGAAGGATCCGCTGAGCTGTACTTGCTTAGTTACACTTCTCCTGTACAATGTCCTTACACTTGATGGGAACGGTGGGGTTCTTAAGGCAGAATGCCTTTCTGAGAAAACCTTTTACACTCGCTGTGGCTGAAAGTGCTTATCCTTAATAGAAAAAGTTCCGGGGAGCTTTTGCTGGCAAGCAGCTTAGCAAAGCTGCCTTTATGCTTAATTACGGTATAGCAGTGGTCTTGAAATAAGGGTCAAACTTTTCCTTCAGTAACCAACATTCCGAAAATGGATGACAACAGAGATTAACCATGGTGTCTCGGTCTTGATGGTTTTTTGTTTCTTTCCATTTTTCTCTCCCTTTTCTAACACAATGCAGAATAAATTATTAAAAAAAAAATATTATAAATGTGGCTTAGAACAAGTTAATTCCCAAAACAGAATCATTGCCTCTAGCCTCAAAAACAGTGTAAAAAAAGTCTAGAATTTAATCATATTATATTAATATGATTAATACATACATAAATATACATATACATCTCTATATCCATATATGCAACTATTTAAAATAACTATTTTGTCTGAATACAGAACATGCACAAGGTAGTAGACTGATGGCTCTGTTAGCTCTATTTATCCAGCTAATGTGTATTACCAAAGCCTTTCCAGCAAAAGGTTCTCTATGGGCACCACCTTTGGCTTAGAAAGAATAATTATGTTTCTGTACTCTGTTGATAGTCAGCTTCCAAGAGTGCTAATAAAAACACTCTACCAAGGTGGCAGCTTTCAGTTCCCAGCCCAGGACTACAGGATGCCCTAAGCCAACCTAAAATCAGATGCCAGAGCTTGCACAAAGCTGTGAAGCCACAAGGACAACTGCAGGCTCTTGCAAAGCCTGCAAAGACGGTGGTATAATTCCTGAGTCTGACATATTTAGCAGTCCTGTTGGAGTACTCCAGAGCAATTTCAAGGCAAGCAAGGATACACAATGAGAGATGCACAATGTGCATCTTGTTTTACAAGTACTCAGAGCCCTCTGAATAGGAGAGTATTATTAAAAATTATCGAGATATAAACCATTTGACATACTGTGGCTTTTTTATGCTTGTGTGTCTCTGTTTAGTCAGAATCACAATTATTCATGGGAAAAAAATCTACAGTCATTTCCTAGTTTTAATTAATTCTATTTTACATCCTGACACTTTTAACTTGCTCTTGTTCAGCTTCTAAGTGATCTGTTTGACATGTTTATCTTTAATTCAGAGTAATTGCCAAATCAGTTTGCAATTTATCAGAAATGTGAAGAATAACTCTAGCCAGAAAGAGCTATTTTTCTTCAAGAGTGAAAGTAAGCTATTACAAAGGGCCTGGGAGATTTAAGAAAAACGGTAATGTCATCTGAAATTTCTGAGTAGGAGAACCCCTTCAGATTTCTAGCAAGAATATTAAGTAATTTCTGCATTCCATAAGCACTGCAATGATCTGACTTGAATGAAAAACGTCGCCTGCATTCTATTAGAATGTATCATATGTGCTTGTTTTGTGGTGATTTTTTCAATGCCATATTGATACTGAGTGAGAGCGTTGACAATCAGTATGGGTCTTCAATGACACTCATAATTACAAACTAAATGGTAACATGTCTGCCTTAAGATTTCCTTGATACATTTTTAAAGCTCTGCATAACAATTATAATAACTGAAAAAAAAGAGCTTATTTTCTCAGCTTGTTCATGGTACACAAAATCCCAGGTACAGACAGTCGCGTTTCCTCCCCATTGAGTCATTGTTATTTGTGTGTAACTCTTTTGACAGATGCCAACAGTGGGAACAAGGACCTTACACAGAAAGGTCCTTTCCTAAAACTGATTAGAGTATGACCTACGTACATCTCTGTTTCTTCTTCTGGCGGTGGGAAATTAAACTGCTGCAGCTGGGCCAAACATTTTAATGAATTGTAAATTCAGAGAAAAAAAAGAAAAATGTAGATGTAGGACAATTTTGCAAATTAGTGAAGCTGGGTCAAAACTGGCATGAAGTTTTGATCCAGAAGAAGAAATGGAGGAAATACTTTCTAGGAGCCATTTTGTTTCAAAATGTACATCATATAAGGTTGTGGCTTTTCAGAGAAAATAAGTTTTCCAATTTGAAATTCACTAATGTCTTTAAGATTATTTAAAAAAAAAAAAAGGCACAAAACCAAAACAAAATATCAGTGGCGTGTAAATGAAACACTGAAGATTTCTCCAAAATGTATTTTCTTTCACATTTTGGTTGAGGCACTGAGCAGAAAATCGATTAGTCAAACAGAAGCTCTCTCGTGGGCAGGTTTTGGTTATTTTCAGAGTCACGAGCATTGCTCAAACCATGCAACCAGTAAGTCTGCCCACTGAGAGCACAGAAGGGATGAAACAATGTATACCAGTACTTTTAAAGACTGAGCAGAGCTGAGTACATAGGGACTATGACCACTGGCATAGCCACAATGTATTCATTACCCAGCTGGTAGAGACTATGAACGCAGACAGACAGGGATTCCTGGTGGCACTCACAGTTTGACTTACTGGTAATTAGAGGTGATGGGGACTGGTGCCACTTCCCTCCACTCCGGCGAGGACCATGCTTCCTCCTCTAATACAGGCTCCCTTTTCCCCTCTTCTATGCTGGCAGCACAATTCCTTTTTGATCCTTGCTGCAAAGTCAGCTGTACCCTGATACATCTTCTGTCAGCACCCCATTGCTTATCTGAGCACAGCGCAATTTGGTCCATACCATGAGCTACTTGAAAAAGCCAACTAGCTAAAGTAAGGATTACAGGCAGAGGGGTACAACAGTGTTTCTGTGGAGAAGAGAGATGAGAATGGACCCCCATGTCCCAAGACCACGTTTGTCTTTCATCTGGGTTACTTATGGCTTGATTGTTCCTCTCCAAGGAAAAAAAACCAAACAAGCAAACAAAAGAAAGTAGAAAACACACTGAAAATAATGAAGGAACCTACAAGCAACCCTCCTGAAGGGGGGACATGATGTGCACATTGGTTTTCGTTAGATAGAGTAGGTTGTTTTTTTTTTTTAATTTCTTCCTGAAATCTGTGATTATCTGACAAAATGCAAAATGGTGAACTTGTTTAAAGCATTTCCTCATTCCTGGGTTAGTGGGTTAAAAGAATACTGGTTGTTGCTATGATTTGATTCACATAAAACTTACCTTCATAAAGAACTTGGCATATTGCTGCAGCTGGCTGGATAATGTCTATTCCTGTGTTTGTCATTACCAAGCAAAGAGACCTGCCAAATTATTCAAAACTGTGTTTCAGTCCCAGCACCTCTTATTTTTCCTTGTGCTCCTTGCTCCCATTCCTTTCATGTTGTTCTGTACACAGGGATATAATGAAGAAGTTACATAACTAATTAAAGCAGATGTATTTTTAATAAAGACTTTGGGATTGATTTTTTAAGAATTAACATATTAAATTCTCAAGTGTATCTCAACATTATTAAAAAAAGTTGGATTTATTTGTTTTGAATTTCAGGAGTGTTGTTCTCACGTGGATCTTCCCAAAGACTTAAGGTCTTTTCCTGGGTTATTAGCAGACAATGTAGATATCCCGTGACTATTCAAGCATGCTGTCAGATCAGAAGCAAAGGTGTAGCTAATGTAGCAATCAAAGGATCTCTAAAACCGACAGACTGCCTCTGCAGGTTTTTACAATCTATTTTATTCATAACATTATTAAGATGTAAGTATAGATTCATTTTTAACACAGAGTGTATAAATGCAGTGGTTGCTAGCCAAAAATGGGGCATTGAAGGAGGGCTCTTTGAAATAATAGAAAAGACTCACGCTAGCTTCATTGATCATGGGTGAATATTAAAGACCACATAAACATCCTATTGTGATTAGTTGTTTTAATTAAAAGAATTGTAATTAACGTCCAAAAATTTGTTATGTGTACAGGGAAGAAGGGTTAAGGAAAATAGGAAAAAAATATTTGTGATATAGATCAAGGTTTTTGTTAGACTGGGGCAGAAAGCAGTGGAAGAAAAGCTTTTAAATTTACTTATTTACTTACCAGACACCCTGAGCAAAAAAGTCCTCAATTTCTGGTGACTGATTTTTCAGGTTGGATGGTCGATGGTTTCTTTTCCCGTTTTTTATATTTCCTTCCTTTCTTCTCAATTTCTTTTCTCTATCTTCTTCTTGGAAGAGATCACAAGGGAATAAATTAAGAAGACAGAAAGAAAAGGAAAGTTACATTTTTGGGTCAGATTTCAAAACCAAAGAGAAAACTCAATGTATTTTTTCCCCAATGCAAATATTTATGAAAAGAGAAATGACAAAGATTTCCATAATCATTACCTCTGTAAGAAATCATCATTATCAATATCACTGGAAGCAGTGGCATTTGAAGAAAAATCTACAAAATATTGAAAGCCCGATTCAAAGAACAGTCAATATGCTTATTTTTGAGCTACTATGCTTTGAGTTAGCTTTCTTTTTATGTATTCAAAATGTTCTTCTGTATCAAAAAGCTTTGTCTCAAATTGCTACTTTCCCATAAAATATACAATTTAGATTACATATTTTCAGATTTGGTAGGCTGAACCCGGGATGAAATTCTCCTCCCTTCTTTTAAACCCATAAATAGTGCTCTGCATCCACGCCTCCGCTATGTTCTCTTTGTCTGGCACATTGAATGTCTTGCTTGAAAACAACCAATCATGGGGAAAAAGTTGGGATGAGATTAAACTTGCAAGGATCTACCTTGTAGTGACTGGTGGGGACGTGGGGATTCAAACACTGTTTTTCTCTACAAGAATGATATTGATAGTACACAGCAAGGATTTCCACTTTTTGATCTTGGAGTTGTCTTTTCTGTGGCCTCTGGTTGTCTAAACTTGGAAATACCAAGTGACTGAGTGATGAGCAGTGGGGCTATGGTAATCAGTCTCCATGCACACGTGTGTATATATATGTGTGTAGCTCCTACACACAGGCAGAGAAGAAGAAACCCTGAAGATTCAGGTACATTTTTCTTGTGAAATACCTGCAAGGTGACCAAGATGAATCAAATGGCTTTAAAGAACAAAACTTCAGGGAAATAGGTACAGCAATAAGCTGTTTATGAACAATGTGAAAGATTTACCACATTCTTGCATCAGTTCACATGATAAATTTGCTTTGGCCACTGCATTCTGACTCACTATGAGAACTAATTTACAAACCTGAGATATCTGAATTGTAAATTATTCTGTTTAGTATTCATGATGAATACAAAGGCATTATATTAACATTCCCATTTTATTTTTTCATTTAGGATTTGAGATTGATTGAAAATGAAAGCTGTAAAGGTAAGTCTTCAAGTTGTACAAAACTTGCCATATATAATTTTCTTCCATTCACTCTTCCTGACATTGTCTTTCAGCTTTCCCTCATTTGAACTGTTCTCTTTTTCCCAGCTCTTCAAAAATACAGCAAGCTGATTTCCCAGTTTCCCAAACAAACACACACTGGGAATTCTTGCAAAATCTGAGGTTTCTCTGCCTGGCTGCAACTGCAATTTCTTCACAGTTTATGTTACTAAACATTGGGGTTTTTATTTTCTGTTCTCATGCTTCTGCCTATGCTCTCTGCTCTTGCTTGCACAGTGAAAGGTGTGCTGATTAGCACCAAGACAGGAAAAAATGTGCACGGAAATGATTCAAAAAGACCATTCAGATTTCTCTTAAATGTTTTGGGAAGTCTCTAGCAGGAACACGTATGTCACCTCCTGCCATACATATAAATTGCTTCAATTCATTTCCTAGTTGCAATATGAGCTGTATTTCTAAGGAGTGGATTTTAATTTCTAGTTATTATTTTAAAGGTCAGCCAGCCCAGACAAGCAACATACCAATAACATGAGTTAATCATTTAGCTATCAGAAGTTAATGGTGTTAACTCACATGAAATACAGAGATAGCATCACACCAACATTTTCCTTGGGAGAGCAATATTAAATTTTCATGTGGGTCCAGCTACGATAATCAAGAAGTTGAGTGGAATGTGAACTTGCTGTTCAAAATACTTGCTGTAAAATACTCCCTGGTAATTCCACATGTATCCTGTGATAATTTCACACACTTGTGGTAAACACAAGGCATTTTGCATATCCCTCGTAAAGGGACAGCAGCTTTTCATTCACCTGTACATACTGAAGAATTGTGTCAGCAACTTCACATCTCAGCTTTGCTCCTGATAACTTGTTATTCTACCTGTATTCTAAGAAGACTGGCAGAAATATCTCAATAACTCCCACCCCCTGGGAGGACAGAATGGGTAGAGACTGGCATTTTTTGAATGTCTGAACAAAATCGAGTAGAACCTCCTAAATCCCATGGCTCTTGCAAAAAGAACTATGAATTATTTATTTTCATGTTCTTTCTACTTCAGGAGCCTGTGTCAAAAGCTGCGAATACACATATTCGTGCATTAATAGTACACTGCTTTTTTATCAATCAAAGCTGCTTTGGTCAAAATTTTAAAAAGTGACTAAACAACCCTGTTTTCAGAAAGTGCCATGTACTGACTCTGAAATATAGGCCAAGCAAGGAATTTGAAGCAGCAGATGTCCAGGATGAGACACAGAGAATTCCGGATCACCTCTGAAAAACTTAGCTAGTTTTCTGGAACCACCTCAAAAATCTATATGGCAAACAGGAGATTTGATTTTTATAATACAGGACATCACACAGTTGTTAGTCATTTGTCTGTGTGCTGCCCACCACTTCAACAGTGAAACTCATTCCTTGAACAGGGAAGGCAGCAATATTGACGTTGTTCCCTACTAAAACAACAGCTTTAAAATCTAGCTGAGGTTTCTTAAGAGTCCTGTTAGCTTCCTGACATTTACATTCCCACCCAGCCTTGGCAATACTAAAGCCACTTCTCCTTTCTGGGGCAATAATAATCGCTTTGTTTGCAATTCAGACAAATGAATCGATGTTCAACGAGTGAGATGATACCCAAAGGAACGGCACAAGGATCATGACAGAATGCTTGCCAGAACACACACAAACCCTTGCAGAAGTGATGGCCTTATGGAAATGTATTTGGAAGGGGAATAGAGAGAAGAATAATATCCTGGGAAAGTGACAAAGGAATCCAAAACACTGCATGACAACCCAGATCTGTGTAAAAGGCACCCGTGAATAATTACAGATGTAAACTGATATTGAACAAGCACGACCTGGAAAACTAGAGCCTTCCCTTTGATGACGTGCTCTCATGTATGACTGCAAAGGCTTTGCTTCATGTTTTCTTCTGTAGTAAACAGTTGTTGCCCAAAGAGCAAAGACTGAGTTTCATGAAAATATGAACCTCCTGTGAAAGTAAGTGTTTAAAAAGTGTGGAAGGACACCATCAAATTACTGAGATTTACCACTGTATCTATCATAAAACCATAATAATACAGAGGAGACTTCCATCTGCTAAAAAAATTACTTGTTATACTGCTTATAATTAAAGAAAAATAAAAAACCTACAACAGCCTAAGCAAGTCAAGCATCTAATAAGCTTTGATACACAGCTTCTGCAAAGCTTGTGCAAGTACAGATGAACTTTAAAAATCCTGTGCCCAGTGGACAGATGTTCAACTGCCGAAGCTGAGAGACCACCAAGGATAGTAGATTGTACGCTGAGTGCTTTTGAAGGGTTGTGAGTGAAGATACGTATAATGACAACATGTTGAGGACATCAGATAACTCTCCCTGACTCTCTCAGTGCCAGAGGCCTCTTTTAGAAAAAGTTGCATTGCATCTGGAGAAACAGCAAGGAGGTACCTTACCCAGTCAGTTTCTCCTGGGACGTGATACGCTCAAGGGAAGACACACAGTTTGGTCATTTGAGGTACTCACAGCTTGACGTCAACCTGATGTTACCTCGATGGTTTCTGTAGCTTTAGTCATTCAGTGCAATAAAAGGCTCACAAAAAATTAGTATCCTAAATGTCAGGCCGTCTTTTTCTTCCTCAAACTGTACCAGAGCACAGAGGACAACCCTACAGCCACAGGATTTCTGCAGTCCAGGGGAAATGTTCGGTCCAGGGAACAAGTTTGGACCCAAAAGCCACTTCTCTGTTATAGTAGAAAAGCTTATATCCTTCTGACATGCTTAATATTATGATGCAGACCCAGTGGTACTCTTTGCTTGGTAGTAGTATACATGGTAGATTCTTACAATGGCTGTAGGAATAATTAAAGCTTCAATTACTTCTCCTAGTTTATGCTTTTACAGGTTTTTAATTTTAGGAGTTGGAAATAGTTAAGCTAGCTCTCGCTTCAGTTTCCAGTCCTGTCTGTGTGCTCTGCAGTAGGCACTGAGGCTTACAAACAGTTCTGAAAAAGTGGAGGAGGAGCTTAGTTTGCAAATTATTATTTAAAAATATTTATGTATTGGGATAAAAGGAAAAAAAGAGTCATCAAAATATTATCTTGTGTCTCGATATGACTGAAACCCTGCCTTAATAAACTCTAGATTTTATGCAAAGTTAACCTGTTAACATCCCAGCAATTGCTGTGGAAGAGAAAGTCAAAGCATTACTACTGGTTCCAATTCTTCAATGTCCTGAATTATTAGTGGGAGCTGGGGAAGAATGAAAAACTGAGCCCCAGAAGGTGATGAATATTTCCATGAGAAGTGCTAAGCAATTGGAATAAATCATTATGAAAAGTGGGCAACGTGTGAAACCGGCAACAAATAACCAGAGGGCACTTCTTTGTTACTGGTCAGTACCAAAGTCTGTTTGTAACCATGGCAACTGGGAGTCCAAATTTATAGTATTGCTGTCAACAAGGGTAAGTTACAGTACTTTTCTCATTCAAGCAATATTATCTGCTCTCCCCACTGTGCCCCACAGACACGTCCCCTGACCCCAGGCTTCTTCCTTCACAGGAACAATCTGCAGGGTCAGGTAAGCCCTGCGAGTATACATTCTTCCTTCACGTCAAGCAAACTGGCACATGCCATGTGTTGTCTCTCTGGTATTATATTTCTTCCCAAATATGTGTGGAAAATAATAACACTTTCTCCAGGCAATAAAGTAAAATATTTTCCAAATTCTGAGACCAAGCAGAGTTTTTTCTGTGACACTTTGCATCCTTATCCTCTGGTTGCCAAAAGAATTCTGCCAGAAGAACACTGCTCAAGAGCTACCACAAAGTCAACGTCACTTTTCAGCTGAGACTCTCTCAATATGTTTCTGAATAATCTCTGTTGAAAAGTAAATATACATTAATCAAATTAATTTAGTTGCATAGGAATAGCCAATACGCCTGCCTTTTCCTCTCAGGATTAAATAATAAGAAATGAATTGTTCTGGATATAGAACACATAGAGACAGGATTCAGTAAAGGTCCTATTGTGAGGTCCTATTGTGCCTGGACCTAAAAGCTAATCCACAATGTATTTTTCTCCTTAAGTAATTATTTTTCTTGATTGCGGAAGTCACTTAAGCATTTCCCTACCTTTTAATATATGAACTGCCTATAACTTAAAAGATTCTATTCTCTAAAATGTTGTACAACTACATATATTCATTTTTATTGGGAGCTTAATTAAATAACTTCATTACAGCTAGATATGTACTTACGTGTTTCCTTATGTTAACTTGTTAAATCTGTTAGAGGTATTTTGATTCCTTAAATCATACGGGATTCTTTTAAATTTAACATCAATTCTGAACTCCACATTTTTCTGTTGTTCTTGCATTTTTTTTTCCTTCTTGGCCTAGAACACTATTTGTATCAGGAACTGTAACTTATTTTCATCAGACAACTCTCCAAATGAACAAAACAAAGAATAGAAAACATCCACCTGGTAATCTGCATTCACAAATCTTAGTTAGTGGACTGGGAGTAGTAATGTGTTTTCATATTAATATGTATCTTGCAGTCAACTGAGGAACTCAGCAAAAATATGCACCACATCACATGTATTTGCCACAGATATTTTATTTCTATTTATAGTTACGAAAAGAAAGAGAGAAATAAATAATTTTTTTACAACCTAGTAAGTTTTCATTAACATTTACATCCTAACACTATGTTTTGAAAATTATAAAAGATATAAATGATCATCACTGGTTTTGTTTTTCTGGCATAGGACATTGAAATTACCTATATTTGAGTCAGTGTGAAGCCAAAAAAGCAAATTAACACTCAAATAATTGCTGCTTAGTACTATAATTTAATCTTCACAGTGAATTTTTAATCTTGCTGCAACATGAATTGTTATAAACGTTGAATGCTCCAGCCAGATGGAAATTTGTTGTATAGCAAGTGTGTGTTTTTCAAGGAATGTAACAGTAAAAAGGGAAACCAGTTATAATAGTATTTCAGATTTTTCCACTAACATTCATCAATAGCCATAATAGATCTTTAAAGATCCAGTGCCTAGTCCCTGCCCTGCATGGGTTCTCAGCACTCAGAATTCTGTACCTATGTTTGTATTTAGGAATACAGAAGATACCCCTAAATTTTATGAGAGAAAAGAAGAAATTCATCACGATTTAACAGCTATAAAATTCATGATAATTCGTGGGGTTTTTTTTACTTGTATGTAAAGTGGATTTCATAAGCTCACTCCACTCACTTGCATTTGTTCTCTAGAAGAAGCGTCCTCAGCATGTGTGACAAGAATAGGAATTTATCAGCTAAAGTAAAAAAAAATAAATTAATAATTTAAATTAAAAATTAAATCTTATTTTGAAGAGAAATTGCTTGGAGTTTCAAAGTGCTTGCTTCAGCAATTGTCATTTCCATCCCCAAAGTCAAATATACTAGTGTAAAATGTGCTAAATATTGTTTCATTCGCTAAATACCGATTTGATAAAAGCAACACGAAAGAAGCTACTGTGATTTTACTTTTCAAGGAGCCTCTCAGTTGGTGTGGATTTAATTTAAAATGTGGAGTTTTCACTACTTTGGGGGTCCAAGCTGTGCAGTTTTCTATAATTGACATGAGGAACAATTATCTACAACTAAAGACTATAAAATACCTGAAGAAAAGGAATGAACTCAAGATAACGTTAAAATCATGAAATCCCTAGCTGGGAGGAATACCACTTGTGCAATTCCTTGGAGTTACCTGAAATTAGTAACTAGAACTTTGTCATGCCAATAGATATGAAGGAGAAATGCAAGCTATATACCCCTGAAATATTTGAGTTTGGGGGATATCTGTATTTGATATGGTGGTTTATTTCCTATTTTACTTATAAGATAGCTGCTGAGTGGCCTGAGAGACGTCCATGCTTATGCCTTTATCCTAAGCACTGTCTACCTCCCAATATGCTCTATAGGTGCTCTTTGCCATATTCTTCAAGAAGTCCCTCTGAAAGTATAGCATTTGTATGACCAAAACACCTTTTTTGTGCAACTAGTCTCTATTATCCTGAATAGGAGGAAGCAGATTAATTCCAGCTTGTGAAAAATCGAAGAATATCAACAGACCTGTACCATATTCCAGACCCATTTACTCTAAAAGGTCATTTTATCTTCAGATAAGTGAAAAATAAAGAAGCAGTAAATAATTTGTCTTGCTTCTGGCCTTGCAAATCTCGCAACAGGATACTGATATCATTTATTTATGATACCTTTTTGGTAGCCTGAATAAACCTATTAAGAGAGAAAAATGTAGAAGAGAACATAGAGATTCGGCAGGAGCTTTGTTTCCAGGACTTAGATAGACATTGCAAGACAAAGACATTAACTCATCTCAGACTCTTCTTCCTACACCAATATGTCCTGGGACATTTGGGAGGTGAGGGAAGGAGGGACGTATGGGAGTCTTTAGCACTTCCCCTATCGGACCCCATGTCTTGCTTTTTCTATCCAGGATGTGCTGCTGAGCCCAGGCCAAGGCACTGTGACTGGTGGCTGTTCTGTCCTCAGACAGATGTGGGGCCAAACAAGGAGAAGGCTTCCTAGGACACCTTTTTCCTTGCAGACTTGGAAGGCTGTTTGCCTAGCCCTTAACCAAGTGACTTCTGAGCACCAAGGACATTCTCCCAACCAGGGGCTTCAAGAGCCCATGCTGTGACCATTCATATGTAGCTGCGTCCCTGGAGCACATCTGATGGGAACCACAAAACTTCTTTCTGCAGTTGGCACCCACCAAAGTCTTGGCTACAGAACAGCCTCATGGCTGGGACATGCTGATTGCAATGCCTTTGCCATGTTCCTTCCCTCCAAAAGTAGGGCAGCCCTAAGGGCTAAGTAACTATCACAATATTTCAAAGCCTTTTGTCCTTCTCCCTTGTCATCTTCCTGGCGTCTCATCCTATGGCTGTGTTACACTGATAGGTTATGAATGGATGTAACTTCAGCATATATCAAGTAGGACATACCAGTTCTATATACAAGGCCACTGAGTTTCATCTTCATATTTGACATACAAGACAACAGCATTTTCTTTCACATATTCAGGGCATTATGTAACAGCTTAAAAAATACACTTACAAATATGATCTTCATTTTTTTTATAGGTGTTTTTGCCTCAACCTAGTTAAACTAGTACTGTCCTGACAGACTCTTCTGTCACTACTTCAAGCCTCTTGGAAAACAAGAATCAAGCACTTCTGAGTGATTTCTAGGAAGTACAACTAAGCCTAAAGCAGCTGTAGGAATTGCCTGAGGTCAGGTGGAAAAGCAAAGTCTTGTTGGGAGCATGCAACAATGTGAGGCAGCTGTTTTTAAAGGGCAGTGAAAACCGTATGGGTGCTCTAAAGTACTACCTCATTTGATACTGTGCACAGAGACCCTGATTCCACCTTTTATTCAAAAGCAAGCATAACATGAAGGATATACAGAGCATTAGGCTGTTTGTTGAATCAAGACCCTGCATTATTTGATTAAAAAAAAATACATTTCTCCTTCCAAATACTGCTTCTTTGATTCCTATTTGTAAGCCCACCTCACAGAAAGAAAATCTCCCTCTTTTTATATCCTGGAGGCTGACACTCTTTCATATCATTTTTATTTGACTGTTTCTGAATGGGAGCAGACCAGGTTATTGTGCAAAGACATTTTTGTCTCCCAGCTCCCTGTCTTATATGACTGAAGCAATCCGTGCAGCACAGCGTGATGGAGAAAGGGCAGATTGAACAGATGATTCAGAGGTGAGATGAGGACAAACGTAGGTTTGAATTGGGGGTGGTACCTGAGTTAACTTCTTTTATGAAGCTTTAGTGAATAACAACCCTTTTTCTTGTTTTCAAACTCAGCTTGCTTTCCTGAGCATGAGTGAATCACTGGCAAATTGGTTTGCAGGTGCTTTAATAGTTAGCAATGACAATTCGTTACATTAATTCCAGTCAATTACTAGTTTTTCTCAAAGACTTCAGATAGTTTAGTTGAACACGCTCTACATATCTGTCGATTTGATTGATTAAAAAATATTTATTATATCCTGTACCAAAAGAGTACAGAAAACATAGCTTTGGCTCAGCAGAGATTTTAGCAGTAAACAGCTCAGTATAATTAACTAAGAAAGGTTTTAATCTGTTTGGTCATGAAATATTCATTGTCATACCTAAGAATAAATGTCAGTACTGTGACAGATCCCTATGATATCTAGACATTACCTGTGAATAGTTTGTGTAAGTAGTTACTTGCTCATCCTTAAGTAACATTTCTGCCTATAATAATGTGCTAAGCAGCTCTGTGTGTGATGCTACCGTGTCCTTTCCTATATGAAAAATCCTCTTGATGGAGGTTACGATTATTGGTATTCACTGAATCTTATCACTGAGTTTTGTAAAAACCAAGCGTATGCTTGTGTGTGAGTAGTGATTTCATATTCAAGCCTTGTAAAAAAATTTGTTTGGTATTCAACATCTTACATTGGCATGGAAACTTAGTATGACTCAAAGCTCGCTCTTACCTTAAAGGCAAAGTCTATTACACAGACCTCATAGCCTTTAACCAGAGTAGGGTCAGAAGTTTCATTAAAAGAAAACTAAAAATGCTGCACAGGTGTCAGAAATTTATTAATTCCGGACGATGCCTTTTCTTGAATTTTATATGCAATATTCAATTACATATTTGTATCCAGATGTAAATAGGACTCTCAGTAGGCAGTGAAGTTTCACATGGAGAGCATGGAGATCTGCAGCGGCTGCTTAGCTATAATGGGCCAGCTCCCAGCTGGAATCAGCTAGTGTAGCTCCTAGTAAGCTTTACATTTACTGCATGTGTCCTAGAGGTTATACAGCTTCAGGTGTTTGCACTGGTCATTGTCAGGGAGATGGCATGAGGCCTCTATGGTCGGAGTCAGCACAGCTGTTTTTATAGGAATTTTAAATGTTATTATTTTTCATTATCATTAATTTTGTTATTAATGGTTAATAATAATAATAATAATAATAATAATAATAATAATAATAATAATGATGCAAAAGCCTAGGTAGACAAGGCCTAGGCACAGGTTCTGCCCTGCAGATGAACTTCAGCACTGGGACTGGGTACAGCTTTCCCCTGCATGCATGCTTGTGGCATCCTCACCCTTTGAAGCACCAGTGGTTGATGAGACTCCTGTGGTACCTCATCATTGCTGCTGGAAATGATCTGATGTTGTTCTGGTGAGCTCCACCTGCACCTGCTGTGGGTGCAGCACCTACCAACTACAGTCGCCCGTGAAGCAAGGTTCACACTCTTCCCAGCCTGGGCATTCACAGATATGGTCCTCATCTGAAGGTTCTGTGTGAATACTGCAAAGCACTGGATCACATCCCACTCACCTACCCTTTGGCCATTAGCTGGTGAAACAGGCATCAGAATGGGGTTCAGTGTTTCCAAATGGAGTCTGTTCATTTAGTACGTCAGCTAACTGAGAGCCTGTGTTTATGAACAGGTTCAAAGTAGCAACAGGGAAATGAGTTATCACCATCTCAACCTTAGTAAATACAGATCAGAGTGTGATGTTCTGACTCTGCTAAGAGACACCTTTATCCACGAGTGTTTTTGTTTGAATTTAGAAGAGTTTCTTCTAGGTATAGTATAAGTGATATACAGTGTTACTCCACACAAGTAAGGATATCAGAATCTGACCCAGGGTTTGCTAATGATGTGTTGATAACAAAACAGAAAAACACCTCTTTCAGACCTACATTGAATCGTCTTTTTTGGGTAAGACAAACTGGCCACATATCTGTACAGTGCTCAAGTATCATGGGAGGTTAGAGATATTTTGTTAAAAGTGTATACCATATGTCAGGGGAGATTTGTGCTTATTAATTAGCATATTGAGAAAATTATTTCAAGCATGTGTGTGGGAGTGGCCTGGTTAATTAGGGACTATCAGAAACCTTATATCAACATAGTTTGGTTGTACATTAATTTTTTAATGTCTATTATTTTATCCAGACACAGAGTTTACTGTAATACTTGACCTAGTTCTCAACTTCAGAAGCTGAGGCTACAGGGCCTCTTCATATCTCAGCTAATTTACCAATGAATTGGATGTTTACACAGTTGTCAAGAGCATCAACATTAAAAACAGAAAACCAAATAAAAGTATTAAGGCAATGTTATATACAAGCACACTGATCAGCATCATTACATTTCCAGCATGAATATTCAAATTAATTAATAAAAATAAAAGTGGATCACTAATACTGACCACAGATTTTTTAGATGGTTTTAATGCCAAAATTAAATTCATTATGTTAATTCATTGCCTACAGTTATGACTTTTGCTAGCAGCAAGGAATAGGTGAGCACCTGACAAATTTTAGAGTATAATAGCACCCTGGCACAAATCTTCTATGTTTCCTGTCTTGCTTCTAAAAGAGGGCCGGCTGTTTGTACAGGGGATTCTAGCAGACAGAAAGGTACCATAGATAAGACTGTGTATTCCTGATGTTAGACCTACCAAGATCTGTATCTTAGTAATCTAGTTCTTACGTTAGTGTCTCAAGTGGTGGCCTCAGAGATATATACACGTGTTTCATGGAAACTTGTAGTGCTATGGAGAAGTTTGCCCTTTTTAACTGACTTTTTATTGTTCTCCTTCTTTACTTCCTAAAGTACAAAATACTTATGTCAAACTTCACTTGCTGGTCCTTTTAGCCACTCATAGAGTCTCATATCCTGCTTCTACACAATCTTTTAAATAAAAGCAGAAAAATACAGACTATTCACCATTATAATTTCTTTTTTATCTTCTATAAATAAGAAAAGTAATTCAATAGTAGAGTGGATTAGATCCCCGAACAGGAAACTCAAGCCCCGTAGAAACAAGCACGGGCATTTTGCTCTAGCATCATCATGTTATGATAACTTCCCTGCTGACGTATCCTGCTCCCATAACAGCCCCTGTCTCTAATGTTCCCTATTTTTGCCCCCAGTGTTGTGTTGGTGCTTTGAAGGTACAGCTTAACTCATTGTCAGGGACTGGTACTTTTGAAGGAGGATGGATTATGTGAGGTGCAGGCTATATGTCTGAAAGCATGTCATTTCAAAAATGTTTCCCTTGTTAATGAATATCAGGAAATGATCCTTGAACCTATGTGCAGTCCCACACAAGAACGTGGAGGAGTAGAGAAACCATGAGGCAACTTCAGACAGAGCAGGCAGTGAGAGAGGAGATGAGCGTGGAAGTAAAAGAAGATACATGAGAAAGAAGGTGGAGGCTACTTTCTGGCTTCCCCCACTCTAACATTCCCAAGGCACAGTGTTTACTTTGTCTGTGACCTACTATCTGCAGCACTTTAAAATTCTGTATTTCTCTAAAATTAAAACATTTGTGAATCCCAAAACTGCAAAAGTAAAAATGCCCCGCTGTACACGTTCTCAGATTCTTGACACTGGTGCTCACAGTTTCCTATAGGAAGCTTATTCTCACGTGTGGTGTTGATACAGGATAACCTTTGCAAAACCCACAAACCTAAATCTTTAACTTATACATCAAATCAGAAGATACTGGTCAGATTTTTTTTTCCCTTTCTCTACTGTTTAAATTAATATACTTGTACAAAATATTGAAAAGAATAAGAAAATACTTGTACAAAGTATTTTCTAATTAGCACATTTCTTAATTTGACATCTGAGGGCATTTAAGGAATCCTGCTTCTATCCTTTGGTTAGTTAGAAGCACTGTAAACTGATCAGAAGAGATTTCTTTTCAGTTTGGCTCTGCACAATGTTTTTTCACAAAGACTTTTTTTTTTCTGAGTATCAGATTCAGACTTTTAAAGAAACAGTTTCATTCTCAGTAAGAAGTCAAGCAGTTAACAGCCTGTTGACTATGAAAAATTCTGAGAATTAATCAAATTGATTATTGGATGGACTTGAATCAAGAACAAAGTGTTTTTGACTCAAAGTCCAATCATTTCTGTTCACACCAGTTAGTTGTTTTTAAATTAAGAATACACTCCAGTGAGTTTATAGAAGCCTATGAAAGATCAGCTAAATACACAGGTATCTGTGGGATAATGTATTAACCTAGGCTACCGGCATGTCAATAGAACAAAAAAATCAGAGAAGTTTTAATAACTTCAAGACATGATTGCAAGATGGATTCTAAAAAAGTGTGGAAACATGCATTGATAAATTAAATATGAAAATTGTGAATAACACAAAATAATTATAAGAATATGCATAACAGGCTACTAGAATGTTAGTTACATAGGATGGAAAAAATACTTATGTGCTTATATTAGCTAAATACTCTTTGGAATCTTTTATATGAATTTCTATAAATATCAATTTTGTAGGGAAAAAAAAGCCAAATAATGTAGTGGAATTGTTTTTTTCTTAATCTTAAATTCTTCAGTAGTCAAAGGTAATATACAGAATATGGAAAATAGGTTAAGGAAATAACAAAGAGATACAAAGGGACAAATCCCTGGAGTGAATATGTGCTAGAGAAACATTTACTATAAAATAGGTCACTTTTGTATCACTTAATTGATAAATGTTGCTGTTATTAAGTGTTGTGATAGTGTCAAAGAATATCAACTCTGAACTAAAGTACATGAGTAGCTTTTCAGAAACATAGTCAAAAAAAACTGTCCCTCAAAGTACTTGCTGTCCATCTTCCAGATACCATAAAAGGTAAAGAGACAAGTACAATGGGAATAAAGAAAAGGTCGAGGGAGGTGATTCTCCCCCTCTGTTCCAATCTCGTGAGACCCCACCTGGAGTACTGCGTCCAGCTCTGGAGCCCCCAACATAAGAAGGACATAGACCAGTTGGAGCGAGTCCAGAGGAGGGCCACAAAGATGATAAGAGGAATGGAGCACCTCTCCTATGAGGACAAGCTGAGAAAGTTGGGGCTGTTCAGCCTGGAGAAGAGGAGGCTCCAGGGAGACCTGATAGCGGCCTTCCAGTACCTAAAGCGAGCTCATAAGAAAGATGGGGAGAAACCCTTCAGAAGGGCCTGGTCTGATAGGACAAGGGGTAATGGTTTTAAAAGAGAAGGAGGCAGATTTAGATTTCATATAAGGAAGACATTTTTTACAATGAGTGTGGTGGAACACTGGAACAGGTTGCCCAGACAGGTGGTAGATGCCCCATTCAAGGCCAGGTTGGACAGGGCTCTGAGCAACCTGATCTGGTTGGAGATGTCCCTGCTCCTTGCAAGGTGGTTGGACTAGATGATGTTTAAAGGTCCCTTCCAACTGAAACTATTCTATGATTCTATGATATTGAGAGAGTTTAGCAAAAAAAAAAAGGGATATTTCAGTGCTGAGTTCATTTCTTCAGTACTAATACATTTCAAATATAACTCTGCTCATGTTTGGTGGGTAATACTCAGAAGGAACATAACCTCTGTTTTCTGCTGCCACATGTTCATTCTATAAACCTGTACAAAACTATTACATTTCTCTTCTAATCAGCATAGCAATTCTTTCAAAAATTTTTGAATCTCATATTAACCTAGAAATAAGTGTTGATAGAAATAAGCTTTCTGGAAGAGGTTCCTGTTCCACAGCTGGAAAGTATGGCACTATATAGTTTGTCCAGCTGCTGGTCCGTATAGTGTGAGCACAGGAGTTTATTGGATAGGTTCCAAAATAGCAAGACACTGAACAATATATTGTATTAATAGGTATTAACATATGTAGTAATATCATAAAATCATAGAATCATAGAATGGTTAGGGTTGGAAGGGACCTTCAAAGGTCATCTAGTCCAACCCCCCTGCAAGGAGCAGGGACATCCCCCACTAGATCAGGTCGCTCAGAGCCCCATCCAGCCTGGCCTTGAATGTTTCCAGGGATGGGGCATCCACCACCTCTCTGGGCAACCTGTTCCAGTGATCTACAACTCTCATGGTGAAAAATTTCAAACGCGCATTGCCGGCTCATGTTGAGCTACTCATCCACAAAGACACCCAAGTCCTTCTCCTCAGGGCTGCTCTCCATCCATTCTCCACCCAGCCTGTATTTGTGCTTGTGATTGCCACGACCCATGTGCAGGACCTTGACTTGGTCTGGTTGAACATCACGAGGTTTGCAGGGGCTTAACTCTCCAGCCTATCAAGGTCCCTCTGGATGGCATCCATTCTCTCCAGCGTATCGATGGCACCACACAGCTTGTTGTTGCTGGTGAACTTGCTGAGGGTGCACTCTATCCCTCTGCCCATGTCACTGACTAATGGTAAACAGGGCCAGGCCCAATACCAACCCCTGTGGAACATCACTCATCAGTGGTGTCCTCCTGGACATAGAGCCATTGACCACCACTCTCTGAGTGCTGCTCTGCTCTCATCTACTGGGCCAGTCACTTCATCGTAGATGTTTATCAAGTTGTTAAGCGTGATTTCCCCTTGGTGAAGCCATGCGGACAACTCCTGATTATTTTATTGTTTTTAAAGTGCCTGATAACGGTTTGCAGGATTAGCTGCTCCATCAGCCTCCTAGGGATCAAGGTGAGGGTGACAGACCTGCAGTTCCCTCGTTCTCCCTTCGTGCCACTCTGGAATATGGAATTGACATTTGCTTTCCTCCCATCTCCAGGGATTTCTCCCAGTCACCATCGTCGATCAAAGTTCATCAAGGGTGGCCTCAGAATGACATCAAAAAGTCACTGTTCCCTGACCTGAAACTCTTTTACCAAGAATGCATTCTCCTTGCTCCAGCCTTTCCCACTGCTCTCTCGGACTGAGATTCCTGAAAGCCAGTCTTGCTAGTGAAGACAGAGGTGAAGAAAGTGTTCAATGCCTCTGCTTTATCCATGTCTTGTGTGAGCCAGTCCCTTGTCTCGTTGAGCAGTGGGCCCGCATTTTCTGTAGTCTTCCTTTTGTCACCTGTGTAGTTATTGAGGCCATTCTTCTTGTCTTTGACATCCCTGGCCAGATTCAATTCCATCTGGGCTTTAGCTTTCCTAACTTCATTCCTGGATACTTGGATGTTTGTTTCTCCCAGTTATTCATCCTTGCTTTCACCCTGTATATGCCTCATTTTTGTATCTGAGTCAGCTGAGAGCTGAGGGGTCAGCAGCTGAAGACAGAGGAACATTGGCAAGAAGGGTTGAAGAGCAGCTCCTCGAGGGAGTCATATTGTCTGTCTGTCTGTACAGGTATAACTTTTTCCACGAACACAGCCTGGCACACCAACCTTCATCAACTCTGTTTCCACTGGTGCTTGATTTGCTTGCTTTGTATCCTCATTCGCTGTTGCAGAGGCTGTTGTCACAATAATTCATAGCTGGGACAGAAACATATGTCTTTTTATTTCCTGTAGTGTCCTGAAACTCCTCCTGCTGTTATTGTGTCAGACACACCTCAGTCAGGGTGAGCCATCAGCACACAGACATTAACAGCCGACCAAATGGAGCTTCAGCCCAGGGGGGCTTTGAGTAACTTGGGGAATTGGCCAAGAGAAACCTCTTGAAGTTCACCTTAAGAAGTGGCCAGTCCTGCATCAGAGGGGAGAATAACCCCACCTGTCAGGGCCAGCTGGAACCTGACCAGCTGAGAAGTGACTCTGAGGAGAAGGCACTACGAGGGATGCCACACAAGCCAGCGGTGCCTGCTCACCATGAACAAGGCAGCTGGGGCTGCGTTGGGAAGAATGTGTCAAATCAGACAACTTGAGTTCCCTTCCCCTTCACCTCAGCACTGGTGTGGCTCCACACACAGGTGTGTCCCTGTCTGCAGTTCCACATTTTGGAGGAGTTGGGAGGAGCTGGAGAATGCTAAGAGGTGGTCTGCCAAGATGGGGTTCAGAGCCTCAACCATATGTTCTGTGAGTAGAGGCTGAGGGACCTGGGCATCTTTGGCCCAGCAGTGGAGAGGCTCAGGGCAGTCTAGGAGTAGCCTGAGAATGCTTGAAGGGTGGTTTCAGAGACGGTGGAGCTTTGCTTCACAGTAGTAAAAGCATGACGAGGAAATAATGGAAGAAAGTGTAACTTAGGATGTTGAGACAGGGAAAAAAACAGAAAGAAATGTCCCTCCAAGGGC
>JAAGAY010145175.1:12313-31674 GCA_011801015.1 Ardeotis arabs | reverse complement strand
TGCCGGGCTGGCGGGGTGTCCCCGGGGGGGACGGGGACTGGGAAGAGCTGGGAAGGACAGGAAGGCATCCGGCGAGTGCCATCCAGGGGACGGGAGCTGTACTTCAGCTGGGGCTCGGGGCGGGGTGGGGGGTATTAAATCCCGACTTTCTGTGCTTGTGGATGTTGATTGGGAGGAGGCGACCGAAGGGACGTCCCTGAAGCTTTTCAAGGCCCACCCAAAGCTCAGCCTATCCACAGGACGGGGACACAGGTGAACTGATAAGAGGGGAAGTGCCAGGAGTTTGTGAAGCGACTGTAACTTCCATAGCCGGTCTGAACTCCCTAATTTAGGCGGTTTGTGCCCTCCGGACCCCTCCACTGCAGGGGAGTGGCAGAGAGCAGCCCCGGTGACATCTCAGTCCCTGTCCCGGAGCGTTGTTCCTCAAACGGTGAGGCTATTGCTTGGAAAAACACCCGAGCCTCAGAGGGAAAACCCACCCCGCGCCGCTACCGGTCACCACCCCGGGGCTACCGCGTGTTTAACGGTGACAAAACACGAAGGAGCAGCGAGAAAACACATTTTCCCCCTCCTTGTGCTATAAATCAATGAGGGGGAAAAAAAAACGTTTTCAACAGTCGCTCTCCAGGTGCTTTAACGGGAAACTTTTCCGCCGTGTGGCTGCGGTGGCCCGGGGCTGCCCGCGGGGACCGTGACCCCCCCCAGCCCTCCCCGGGGTCCTGTTCGCCGATACCGGATGGGGGCGGAAGGGGGGGGACCCGTGGGGCTCCGGGGCTCACCTTGAGGATGAGCGGGTTGCACAACATGCTGTCCCGGGCCACCCCCAGCCGCTCGTTCTCGTCGCCCGGTTCCACCTCGTCCAGGGTCAGCGGCCACCGCGGGGGGGCCGCTCCGTCGCCCTCCATGTCACCTCCCGGGCCGGACCCCCCTGCTGTGGGGGGGAGCCGGGGCTGTTGCCTTGCTCGCGGGCGAGCAGCCCCGCCGCCGGGACCGGGAGGATCTCGCCGTGAAGCTGCAACTGACACCCGTGACCGTGGGGAGGGGGTGGCGGTGCCCCGTCTCCTAGCAACCGCTGCCCCACGCCGCCGGTCCGTCGCATTGACGGGTCCGGATGGGACCGCTTCCGTTGGGGAGGAACGGAGAGTCCGGTTGGCGCGAGCGGCCCGGTCTGGTGTTGCGAGCGGACACCGGAGGGGCGCACGCGGCGCGGAGGTGCGGAGGCAGGCCCCGAGCGGGACCGTTATCCCCGCGGGGGCGGCGGGGCCCCCTGGCCCGGCCAGGGAGGGGGGGGGAGGGCGGCAGGGTCCCCGCGGGGACTGTGGTTTCCCCGCCTCGGCCCACCCCGGTGCCGCCGAGAGGCCTGTGGCTGCTCTGGGTGCCGCCCTCGGTAGCCCCGGAGGGAGGCGGAGGGTAACGGCGGGCAGGCCGCTGTGTGGGACGTGCCTCCGCGCGGGGAGTGCCGCGGGGCCCTGTCGCACGGGCCGCCCTCGGGCGTGCCCGCGGCTCCGGCTTGTGGCCCGCGGCCTTGCTTGTTTAGCGCGGCGCTGAGGCGAGCTGGGTGGTTTGGTCCCTGTCCCCAGAGCTGTGCGGTTTGGTCCCTGTGCCCAGAGCTGGGTGCCGGTGCGTGGTTTGGTCCCTGTCCCCAGAGCTGGGTGGCGGTGCGCGGTTTGGTCCCTGTCCCCAGAGCTGGGTGGCGGTGCGCGGTTTGGTCCCTGTGCCCAGAGCTGGGTGCCGGTGTGCGGTTTGGTCCCTGTCCCCAGAGCTGTGCGGTTTGGTCCCTGTCCCCAGAGGTTTCAGGGCAGCCACTTCCCAGCGGCGGTGAGGAGGTAACGTCTGGTACCTGTCAGCGCTGGAAATTGTGTTGGGGGTGTGAAATTCAAGGTCTTGTGTTTCAGAGATGATGGGATGTTGTTTTGTGGGGTTTGTTTTTTTTTACGTGCTGGCCATAGAAAATGTGCTAAAAAGTACTTCCTGCCTACTCTGCATAACTCTGGTTTTCGGGAGTAGATTTGTTCTGGTTACAGAGTCCATTGGAGCTGGCAGGTCCTGGCCAGCCCTGGGCCTGTGGGAATGTGGGCAAAGCCAGTCAGAAGCTTCTTATCAGATAATTTGGGTTTAGTGCTGATTAGCTTAATTATTGTCTATTACTTTAAGCTGGTTGCTCTTTCAGTGCTGAAAGCAGAGTTGAATGTAGCAGTCTGTTATTGCTTAGTTATTCAAAATCAGCTTAAAGCCAACAGTTATTAAAGCGTATCTTTGTTATTTTAGGAAGGCAATTGTAAGGCTGAATACAGCTGTGATGCACATCTGTTTGATGAAGAAGACGTCGCTTTTTCATAGTCACTTTCCAAAATTAGCTGAATTGAAAAGTAAGTACGTTATATATTTCTAAGAAAATATTGAGTAGTTCCATAGTATTTTTATGTTTTGAGTTTGGGGTTTTTTTTTTTTACTGTGTAGCAGTGTGTAATGGTGCATAGGTTATAGCATTTGAGTAAAACTTATGTCTTTTGTTTAAGGTAAGAAAAAATATGACAGAAAAAGTAAGTGCAGATGATTTTCAAGTTCAGGATTTTCTGAAGAAGAAGAAGAAGAAGAGAAAACACAAAGAATACAATAAGAAACATGAGAATGATGAAGGTGAAAATATACAAAATGCAGAGCTTAGCCGTGCTTCTCCAGTGCTGTTTGAAGATCGAGCAGCACAGAGTGGTGAAGGCTATAAAAAGAAGAAGAAAACAAAACACAGGGAGGAGAAGCATCAGTCTTCGTTAGATAGTTCTTGTGTAGGTCTGGAACGTGAAATCAGTGATGAAACTGGAGTGGATGCTTCCCCAAAGAAAAAGAAAAAAAAGAAGCGGAAGTTTAATGATAGTACAGATGAGCACAGTGATGTAACTTGTGTCACAGTAAATCAGCACAGCACTGAGAGTTGTCAGGAGATGGACGCTGATTATGTGTATTTAAAACAACTTAAGAAGAAGAAAAGAAAAGATAAATTGCCCAAAGAGGATGAGGTACGTGAGCTGCCTACCTCAGAAACACGTGACAAAAATGACAATAAGAGATCAAAAAAGAAGAGGAAGAAGGAAAGAGGCAGTAGTACCCAAAATATGCAGGAAGATGCAGATGTAACTGATGGCCAGTCACTGTTGTCATCTCCAGAGCAAAGCAGGCAAGGGGAAGATAGAGTCTTGCCGTTGCCTGCAGAAGAGGGTGGTGTGGCCACGCCCCAGCAAAGACATGAAGATAGTGACTGTGATGCTTCTGCCATGAGCGAAGATTCTTCAGCTGTACCTGCTAATTTTTCTAAGTCAAAAAAACCAGCTGATCAGTCTCCTCAAAAAACTCCAGTGCGTGCTAGAAAGGCAATAAAAAGCAGTGCTTTTGTCGTGGAAGACAGCTCTTCAGAATCTGATGTAACGTAAGTTTAGGTTTTGCTTGTGGTTTTGATTTTTTTTTTTTTTTTTCCTTCCCCTCCCACTCCCCAAATATGTTTCTATCACATTATTTATATCCCAGATTTTTCTTCAGTCTGTTTTGTATGCATTTTTAAAAACAACTTCAGAAATCTTTACGCTATGTTGAGATGTTTTAGAGACCCACTTTAAGAGCTTAGTTATCTTGTGAAAATACAATGAAAATTTCTAAGAATACACTAACATTGTCTTCAATATGGAATATTTTCTCCTATTTTAAAACTGTAGCTAGAGAAATAATTTATGTGCAAGTAACTCATATTTAGTAAAAAAAAAAAGGGCAGAAGAAGGATTCCATTTGTTAAACTTGGCATTTTTGCTAAACAAGTAGTCAAGTCTACTGAAGAATTTAATGTTCTGTGCAAACAAGTATTCGTGTAAGTAGCTCTTGGTGTTTTTATAGTGTCTAGAACCCATAATAAGAGCACTAGTAAGAGACAGATGGAAAAGTTCTGTGTTGCCAGTGGTAGCAAGAGCCACTATTTCTTCTTTATGTCCATGTGTGAGAGTTTTGTGGGAAGGGTCCAGATTTTTAAAACTTCAGCAAGCTTTTTGAATACTGTAAGTATAGGAATTTGAGAATAAATTATGTCTGTGTTAAAAGGTTGGAAATACAAGGGGGTAGATGTGCGAAGTATTCCTTGTTCTTTAATTAGTGATCATTAATGTTCATTCCTTTAATGGTAGAGATACTAACAAAATCTCTGTTTTGGAGCTCTAGTGTTTTGGTTTGGTTTGGTTTTTTTAAATATCAGGACACTAGAAGCCTCGACACCAAATGGAAAGAAGGACCGGAATAGTTCTTTTACTGAAATGGCAGCCTCTGATGAGCTTAGTCTGGATGATGAAGAGTGCCTGGACTCTGTCGCGTGTTCAGTCATGGATCTGGATACTGCAAAACAAGAATTGGAAGAGTTTATTCCTCATGTGAGGAATATATCGGACAGTTCAGTCAGGAAGATGGCTGGAAGAGACCTAGTGAGGTTTAAGGAGTTTAAAAAACAAGGTGAGCTCTCCAAAATATTGTTGCAGTGAGGAAGGACTGTGTAGCTGTGCTAATGTTTTGACAGAGGGAAAACAGTTAGTTTTTGTGTCATGTCTGTCACTCCATGGAGTCTGGTTCACTTCATTCCAGTGGACTTATTGTCTGTTTCCCTGTTTCATAGCATCTACTTCCGCACTCTCAAATTACAGTCCAAAGCATATGCATAAATTACCTGCTCCCAGCTCTTGTTTTGTCTCTTTCAGTTTCCTTTTTTCACCTTTTGAATTAATTGATCTTTCCTTATACATTTGCTAAAACCTGAGATGTAATGTACAAGGGATGATACTTTGCTAGGCAGAGGTTTTCTATCTTTTTTTTTTTTTTTTTTAATAAAGAAAACTTTCTGGTATCTTAGGTATTGCTGTCAAGTTTGGCAGATTTTCCCAGAAGGAAAATACTCAAATCCGGAAAAATGTTGAAGAGTTCTTATCGATTACTGGAATAGACAGCGCTGAAAAACTCCTGTTTACCTCGAGGTATCCAGAAGATAAAGGAACTATCAATCGCCTAAAAGCAGAACATCTTTTTTGTGAAAAACTTTGTAAGTATTTAAGTTTGTTCTCAAATAGCTGAATGTTACATTCCACAACATGGTGATATCATGATGTATTTACTAAAGGAATTTTTAATTGAAAAACACTAATATTGCTAAATTTGGCAAAAAAAAGGAGCACGCTGCTGAGATGATGTAGTTGATAGTCTGTACAGTGTACTGTTCTTACAATCTTTTCCCAGATATGTAGAGTTTAAAATATCACCATGACCAGCAGCGCTTACAGACTCTCAGACTTGCATTTGGGCTTTATGGCTTAAGGTGGGTTATTTGCTAGGCTGTAATTAAGCATCTGACTTGTTAATAGGAGGTGTGATTTAAGTCCTGTCTGAAATTGAAATTGTCAACTGTTCTTAGAGGACATAAATAGGTGGCAGGTTTAGGACTGAGTGAGCGATGACAGAAACTGAAATTAATTAGATTGTTAGCCAAAGAAGTTAGTTTTCCAAGACTTGAGGAAAACAAAATTCTTATGGCTAAGATTCTGTCTGCAGGAGGAGCATCTCCTCTTCCTCTTTCCTCATTTTGTTGGGTTTCTCTTGGCTAGAAAACATTCACATTTCATATGGCAAACATGCTCATTTTGTAACGTTTCTGATGAATCTGCTCAGTGCACTTTCTCAGTGGCTGTTTGTTCTGTATCGTTAGCATAGGCAAGGCAGAGTAAATGACAACCCGGAATGGATTTGGATACTAGCGTTTGCTTAAGGATCAGTGAGGCTACAGATTTGTTCCTCCTTGAGTATTTCACGCACACGACCATTCCCCCAGCATCGTCACATTTCCTTGATGTTGACTTCCCTTCTAATCCGGGAGATTGCTCATGGTCTGGGAAAACTGGGCAGATCATCATGTCAGTGTTACACGAGTGCTTGCGGTCATCTTTCCTGGGCATTGCTGAGCAAGATTGTTAATGTATTCCCAGCTATTGGTCTCTGTGGATCTTTTCCTCCAGCCAAGATCTTAACTTTGTTTTTGCTGGATGTCCCCAGTCCCTACTTTTCCCCATGGAACTAGTCTATATGCAGAAGCGCAGTATCTCATCAGCCTCCTGGTTGTTTGCTGTCTCGTGTCTCTCTGTTAGTCTCTCATGTCTCTCATTCAATATGTTAATTACATTTGATCCGGATGTTATCAACATTTACAGCCAGGCCATACAATTTGTAGCTAGTAACAGGTTTCTGCTTGAAAGTTCAGAAGTTCAGTTTTCGATATCCGCCCACACATGTGCACACTCCTACACAATTATTTACCAACTGTCGGCATTCACAGTCTTACCCTGGTCATAACAATGACATCTTTGAAACTCCTCAGGAGATTCTGTTCAGGCTATTTCCTGTGCAGTTACTGAAGTGTTGTAGAGCACATTCTCTTGAATGGAGAGAAATCTATCATTGATGGCATGGTCAGAAAATTCATGTTGTTGGGTTTTGGTTTTGTTTTGTTTTGGCTTTTTTAAAGTGGCCTCAATAGTGTGAGAAATGTTTCTTAAAAGTGAATCATTTACCTTCTAGCTGAGGGCATACCACGACCCTGGAGGCTGATATATTATCGAGCAAGGAAGATGTTTGACCCAAATAATTATAAAGGGAGGTAAGTGCGTGATTGGAAAGAGTTTCTCAATGCTAGTATCAGTCTCGGATGTTTATTTGTACATTGATTGTAAGTGAAGATCATCTCTCATCATTTGTGCCAGTTACTGTGAATTAATTGACAGTTCATTTTTTTTGACAAGTCCTTATCAATTCCTCTGTTCTAAAATGTGACTTGAAATGGTAGTGATGAGTAATGTTGAAATGTCTGTAAAGATTACAGCTCTTTTAAGATACTGCAATGGTTTGAATTTACAGCTGAAGCTGTGCCTGTTTCCTCAACTAGGTATACTCAGGAAGAAAAAGAAAAATTAAAGAAGTATCATGCTCTGCATGGCAACGATTGGAAGAAGATTTCTGAGATGATGTCCCGTTCTAACCTCTCAGTTGCTATGAAATACTCTGAAATCAAGTCGGGTACGTAATTTTAAGGAGACCAATTCATTCTGTGTATTGCAGTTTAAGAAGTTATTTTAACTGTATGTTGTATGTGCCCTAAACTTTAGGAAAAAAAATCCCCAGAGTGTTTTGTTTTTTTCTTTTTTTTTTGGATTAGTGGTGGTGGTTCTTTTTTCGGGACCACCAATTGGATTTTCATACGGAAGGGATAAGAACAGTCTCTGATAGAAAAGGGAAGAGAAGTGGAACAAATGAAACTCTTTATTGAATGGAACTGCCATCTAAATAGATACTTTCAGGAGCAGGGCAGGAGGAATTTGGCAACCAGATTTTAAAAGATAGAAACTGGTGCCGTTCTTTAGTGATTAGGCTTCTCTCTCGAATCTGGTACACAGAAGAGTTTCTGGGAAGTGTGTTAAGAAGCTGGTGCTGTAAATAAGAATAATGAAAAGTGAAGTGTTTGCTCTTTTGCCTTTTTTTTCTGATCATTTATGATACATTATGCCTTAACTTTATTTTTCAATTTTAGCTATTAATTATGGTCCTTGGTCAAAAGAAGAGATACAGAAGTTAATGAATGCAGTGGAGGAGGTGATTAGGAAAAGAATGGAAACAGAAGATGCAAATTCTCTTTCGTCATCGGAAAAGTCTGATAGAGACGTCTTGATTGACCGTGAGATCCTGTGCCAGAAATTACCGTGGACTGAGATTGAAGCTAAAGTGGGAACTCGATATTGGAGACAGTGTAAACAGAAATGGTAACATTTTACCTTTACTGTATTAAATTGAGATAGTAAAATGTGTTCTGGGGAATATTTCACTCCATTCCATGAAAGTGTTTGTATCATGACGATGGTTTGGTAAGATAGGTAATAAATAGGTTGGAGACTACGGAAGAGGTGTCGCAGATGTGTCTGAGACAAATAACTCTTTGCTAGCTACTATGAATTTTCTTCTTGCTGTGATAGTGAAGCCTGATTTCTGCTTCTTTGTGGCAGCAGTAGCATCATGAAGACGCTTCCTTCTGATGCTTGGAATTTCTTGAAATCATAGAAAACTTTTTTCTGTGTTTTCAAAGGACTACGATTTTAACAAACAAGATGAACAAAGGGCAGCAGTTATATAGGGGGACCAAAGGATTACAGGCCAAGATCAATCTTATTAAAAGGTACTGGAATGTTTTTGTATATCTTCCTGTTCTGAGTTGTGTTTATAAAAGCTTGCGGGTTTCGGCTTGCCTGCGGTTTCATACAGGTTTCGCAACTGCTTTCTTTGGACAGAATGTCCTGTGACTTCTGACTGCAGGAGCTGTGAGCATTATTGAATTATTTCTTGAATTCTGCCTACAAACTGCTTCTGTATTATATTCACAGATTGTATGAAATGAGAGTGGAGGATGCTAATGAAGTAAACTGGGAAGAACTCGGTAAAACTATCGGGTAAACTTTTTTCTCTCTTTTTATGGATATAAAGGATATTTGAAGCAGAGAGTATTGAAAATTCCACAAAGGAATCAAAATTCTTAGGCCTCTGCAACTGTAGAAAATGTAATTTAGTTTGGTAACACACAGCTGTATATCCTTGCATAGTACTAAGCAATTAACCATGCCTATAAGCTCTGAAACATAATTTTAATCACTTCAGGCCATCCTTATTGTATTCCCAGAGCATGTTATGTAGTCTGTGCTGAAGTCTTTTATCAAAAAGACTTTTCCAGGTGTTAGTCAACACAGAGGAAAAAGGGATAGTTATAGGAATGTGTAATACAACATAATAGCCTTCTTCCAAACAAAGTGTTGAATATGAAATTACCAATACTGTGAAGGTTATACTTCCTCTACAGCACCTTTTTTCTTTCTCCATGTACTTTCAGTTTCATTTACTGTTTCTTGTCACTAAACGTATAATAGGTACGTGTAATGGCATGGTTTAGGTTCTTACCTTCAAAGGAAACTGCTGTCTTGAAAAACTGTTAGGATTAGAGTTTGAAATCCATCCTTTGTACCTAAAGTTATTGACTGGTGTCAGTCTCCTGAATGGATAACTCAGTAACAACTAAACTTTGTAATAGCTCCTTGCACCACTAATTCTTTAAACTCTTCTCTTTTCAGAGATGTCCCTAGAACCTATGTTCAAGCAAAATTTTATAAGCTAAAAGTCTCCTGTGTCCCTTTTTGGCAAAAAAAGACTTTTTCTGGTCAGTATCCCAGCTGCTTGTATATACTCCTTAAGGTTTTTGCTTGCATCTAAGAGGATATATCTTCTAGTTCAATTCTTTCTTAATTAGCTTTCCTGTAAATAAATGGACTAAAATCTCAGGCTTTGTGCTTATTTTACTAAATGCCTTTTTTTTTAATAACAGTTTACTCGCAGTGGCATCTTCATGCAGTGCTTATCAACCTATTCTCTTTAATATTTTGGCTTTAAAAGGTTTATGACTGCTTTTTTAGTTTATCTTTGCATGTGTGTATGTGTCTCATTTACCCTGCAGCCACTGTGATTACTACAGAACAGTGAGATTTTTTGCATTTAACACTGACAAATTAATTTCTGTCTGTGAGATCCTGTTTTCCCCTAGGCATCCAGTTCCCCTACAGATCCAATTAAGACTACTTTTCTCTCTCTCTTTTTTTTCTTTTCTTTTTTTTTTCCCGAAGAAATTATTGATTATCTTTTTGAAGAGAAACTTCCGGAACTTGAAGAAACGTTGGAGAAAAGGAAGGGGAAATACCTTAGTTCTGACAATTCAACAGCCAGGCAACAGAAAAATGCTTTCCGACTCAGTGACATTTTTGACTCCAGTGAAGAGAGTGATTAATTGTCTGCCTTAAAAACAGGTCCTAGTCTGCATATTTAACTGCAAAACGGATCTGGTTGAAAGTGGGTGCAGATCAACAACTGCAGGTACACAGGCTATCTAATAATGGAAAAAATCAAGATATGTATGTCTGATTTTCTTGTTTCATATTGAGGACTGAGTTAAATACAGGTTTTGTGCCACCTTTTGTTACCTTGATTTAGCTCTGGTTTTAGAAGTCTTTATTTAAGCATCCAAGTTGCTTTCTGAATGTCTCAAAACCAGTACTTTTTACACTCCTTTGTTTTCTGTGGAGTTGAAAGCTGCTGTTTACCCTTTGTGCATTAACTTAGTTTTCAGAACTTTAATTAAATTAAAATAATTTCAAAAATAAATTCATAGACTTTGGAAAAGGCTTTCAAGTTGTTTTTAAATCTATAATAAACAAATATTAAGCCATCTGTGTTGATAGAAACAGCACAACTCTGAGGTTTTTTTTAACAGCAACTTTTCTTAAAAGCAACTGATTTTTTTTTTGGATATAGGCTTATAATTTTATCAGCCCTTTTAGAGAGGAGGGATATTTGTCCACTACTATTAATAAATTGTAATGTCATTTCATGCTAAACCAGAACAATGCATTTAAAATGTTTTTGTTAATATTTGGGATATAGAGACAAAGTGGACAGTGTGTGTACATATATATATATATATACATGTATGTATTTTTATTGTGCCAAGGAGAATTTCTACATTTTAATAAGAAAGCTGAGGCATAAGATGGAGGTTGTGCTCGTGGCATTGTATGATATTTTTAACTATCTGCCTAGAGTGATTATTTGTAAATTGAATGAATGTTGAAAAAGAAAACAAAACAAACTTACTCTGTGTGTGAAGTATTTGTATGGCAAGTTTGTTTCCTATATGCTGTATTAGAAAGTTATGCAAGAAGACTTACTGCTTTTTGATGGTCATTTTGATAACTGACGATTTCCTTCTTTAATAATTGTCATTGAAACTGCAGAACTTTCAACAGCATGAAATAAAGGCCTTGTTCGAGGTTTTCCTGGATTGTGACTTGTCGCAAAGGATGTTAAATGAGAGTTTTCCATATTTAACTGTAGTCTCTCTGAAGACAGAAAGCAATGTGATTTTTGTGAGACAGGCAGGGCACCCCAAGAGATCAGCAGCGATGTAAGAGTAAGTTGTCCAGCCAAGAGATGAAACGGGGCTGGGGGTGCGGGACACGTGCCAGCGCCCTTGCACTCAGGTTTTTGACTCGCTTCCATTGCCTTACGGGTTTGAAAGTTAAAAACTAAAGAACTTGAATTCTTGAATCTAAACGGTTTGTGGTTTTCAAGTTTGTTTTCCTGGAAGATAGAGATCCTCTGACTTTTCTGCAGACTAGAGCACAAACAATTGCGTGGTTGTAGAGTTTGTAGAGTAGCTGTCACAGAAATAAACTTCCCTCTCCTTAATGAGAAATATTTTATCCTTTGCTTTAAAGGGAAACTTCTAAAAGAGGACTTTTGCTGCTGCATTATTTTGCAGAGAAACTGCTTTTAACAAGTGAGTAGGCTAGGGCTGGAACTATAAACCTGACCTCTGCCATACAGGAAAAAAGGGAAACCCTCTCCATCCTCCCCCCAGCCCTGGGAAACAATTCTTTACCCTCCTCTCCTTTGGTAATTTGGTGTTTGTGATCTCTTTGCGCATGGACAAATGATTGTCTGGAGGAGGAGAGTACTTGCTGATCATTTCCCGTTTGCTGAATAATGGCACTTAAGAGGGTGTAAGAAAGCAGCTTTTCCCTTTGCCATCATCTTATAAAGGTGCATGGGAGCGCAGGCGGGGGAGGCAGTTGTTTCATGTGGGTATTTGAATATTATTGAAAACAGAGCAAACTCCATGCAGAGGTTTACAAAAAAAAAAACCCCAAACAAACAGGCTCCACAGAATGATGAGGGAAATAACATTGACAAAGCTTTGTGTATCAGGCTGCATTATAAATAAGAGCATGACAGGTGCTTCAAGTCTAAAAAGCACCGTGAGTCCCCTAAAACCTGCGCTGATTCAAGCAGGTATGTCGCTTCAAGCATTTTTTGCCTGGTGTGTTAATGGCCTGAATGGTGTTATAGAAAAAAATTCTCAGCTGTGTGGCATTATCAAAGACTGAGACAGCTGGGTTACAAGAGTTGTATTTGCAGCTGAGAAGCACTTCAAAGTTGAGGAGTGTTACGGTGGCAGCAGCTGAAGATCAAAGGGTGACTTGCCTTTTTCACCCCACCTCTCCCATGGAGTCTTAAAGAAGGAATTGAAGAAAGGCAAATAATCTCTGTTTGATTCCTCAGAGCCCCCCAGGCTTGGGGACAGCGTTGTCCCTGGGACCTGGAGGGAGACTAGATGGTGGGGCTGGGACAGAAGTATTGAGTGAAATGGTTTCATCTCCGAGACCTGCAGGTGGGGCCTGGGCCTGGGCAGTGACAAAACCTTCTGCCTGTTTTGAGGAGCACAGGGGCTGCTGTATGTGGGATGGGTTTCTGCTGCGTGGGAGGCTCTGAGGAAGCTTCCCTGCAGGGTTATTACTTCAGACTGCTGGGGAACGCCCTGCGCTTGGCTTGATCGTGGAATTTTGGGTGGGATTTTATTATTTTAGTACATGAGGCAGCACCCTCGGCTGTGCTCCTTGAAGCCTTGACACCACTCACGTTTCTGATGCTGCTCAACTCCCTCACATCCCTGCGTGCCTCAGTTTCCCCGTCCCACTCCCCCCCACTTTCTCCCCCTCGTTACTGGCCCTTTAAGGCACCGCCGCTCTCCCCGAAGGGGCGGGGCTTGGTGGCACGAGGCGGGGTGGTGCCGCCCGCAGGGAGAAGGCGGGAGCTACTTCCGCCCGCGGCCCGGAAGCGCGGGGAGGCGCCGCGGCCTGGGGGTGGCCCGGTGAGCGTCCGCCGGTACCGGACTGCTGTGGGCGGTGAGGCCGCGGCGGCGGAGCGAGGTGAGAGGGCAGGGACGGCACCTGCCTCCCGTGCCCGCCCGGCGCCGTTTCCCGCCGCCTCCGCGGAGGAGGCCGGGCTCCTCTCGGGTTTCCCTTTGTCTGGGTGCCGCTGCCTCGCGCCGCCTGAGGGGAGGCGCTGCCCCACGGGGCCGGGCCTGCTTGGCGGGAAGGCGGCGGCGCCTTCCCGGGCTCGGGCGGCCTCCCCGGGCGGTGGGAGCGGGCAGGGCCCTCGGGGGAGGCGGCGTGTGGAGCCGCCGCGCGTGGGGCGCCCGGGGCTCTCGCGGAGGAGCTGCCGGTGAGCGCCTGGTGTCCTCGGGCGGCGGAACGAGTGGCTGGGGGCGGCGGCGGCTCAGACCCAGAAACAGAAACCGCTTGCGCTCTCCGCCGCGGCGGAGCCGTTTCCGGGAGCGGGTGCCGGCGCTGGGCAGCGGGCAGCCCGGAGAGCGTGTCGGTAACGGAGCGCTGCAGGTGAGGGGCGCTGCCTGGGTCCGGCCGCGCTGGTTCAGGCGGTTTCCTCGCTGTAAGGTGCGCAGGCAAACCCGGACACCTTCTGCTAAGAGAGGGCGCGCAGGTACCGTACTGCCTGCGTTTGAGTGACGGAGGGATTCAGTTGCCAATCACACTTAGTAAATGTGCGTTTATCTAAATACCGGAGCAATTCTCAGGCTATAACTTGTGAACTCAGCCGATTTCTGATGACTCTTTTGCTCTAGACCTTCGAAATACCACCAAGGCTCGGTTGCCAGGGGATGGGCTGCTGAAGGTACTGCTTTGTTGTGCTGTAGCCGAGGGCGCGAATGGCTGAAGGTGTGAGCCCCCATCCCTAGCTGCAGGGCAGCGCTGTTCTCTTACCCACCATGTGACCTGGCACACCTGCACAGCAAATAGCTTCCTTCTCCAAAGGTAAATACCACAACTGTTTCTTTTCCCAGTATGTATGTATGAGGAAACGTATAGTTCTGCTTTAGCTAAGTTTCCCTTTTGCATTCCTGGTTACGCTGAATAACAGCAGTAACTACCATCTTTCCTTATATAGTTAGTCAAGTACTCATGCTTTTCCAGGATTCTGTTGAGTTTTTCAGACTAGCAGAAAGAGGGGAGGACTGTGGGACTCTCATACTGAGAGGACTGTATTGCTGCTTAGTGAAGAACTTTTGTTTTTAGAGGAAGCAGTCTGTGCTGAGAATTTTATGATACTTTCTAACTATAACAATAAAGAAGACAGGAAGGTTCTGCATCAATATTCTTTGCTTTTGACAACAGGGATTCGTGACCTATAAATTTTGCAGGAGATAAGTAACAAAAGTAATTAGCTTTTTTTATTAATCAGACCCAGATTCCAGAGATACCAGTAAAACCATACAATGAACTTCAGCACTGTAGTGCTAGAAAGTGTGCGTTAAGTGTGGATGAAGTTTTTCTTTTTTTTATATAAAGTGATTTCTTTACACGTTTTTTTCATAGTTTGCAAATTATGTAATTTGACTTCGTTTTGGTGCTTTACTTCTAACATTTGCCATTCAGCAGGCATTCTAATTCTCATCTAATGCTTGAATCTGTATTTTTTTTTTGTTTAGTTGCATGCACCTATATGATATAAGAACATCCAAGAACATATGCATGTATGCTGCTAATGAGTTAGATAAATCCTGAAACTCATGACACTTGAAAATTAGGTACTGTTGTGGCTAAAAGGCAGTAATTCGCTGCTTTCGGTCTTTGGACTTTGATTAATTCCTTCTTCTTTCCATCCAAAGAATGAGCACATGTCGATGGTGTACACTTAGTGGTTCTGACACCGCTGAGTTCCTGAAGAGCTATGCTTCTAAACGGTTGTCCCCGGAAGATCTTGAAGGATCCAATGATGATCTCTGTTACTGCCTGGAGTGTGTGGTTGAATACCACAAAGCAAGGGAAAAATTGCCGAGGTTGCATGAGGTAATTAAGAGATTTGGCACCTGCCTGTTACCAAGCAAGAGGACTCAGAACTGAAGGAGAACTTCAGAAGAGGCTTCTGTGGTCCAGCCTTGGTGTAGGGGGGAGCTTTGTCCAGGGGTTGTGTTTTATTGGTTTTTGGGAAGGTGTTGCTTTTTAACTGTGTTTTTTTTTTTTATATTGAGTTCAGAGAGCCGATCTTAAATCAAAAGGACCCTCTTGTTTTGCTTATATGCAAATTAGGGAGAACTAAAACAGTAGTGGGAAGTTGCAGACTAGACGTTACAGCTTGAACTTTATTCATGCTGTGATGGTTTGACATCTGAAAAAAAGAACACCTGCCAAACAAACTCACAGCTCTATTTCTTTAATGTGTTTTCTTACGTCCTGTGGCTTCTGTTCAGCTTTGTGTTTGTTTCTCTTTTTGTTTGCTTTCGTTTCCCCGTTTGTAGTTTTCTACTATGCTTGAATTTCAGAGATCTCATCTTGCAAGCCTGTGAGATTATGTGATTAAAAAAAATACAAAAAATTTTAAAACTCTGTAATTATACACCTTTTATAATTCTTCCTTATTAGGATCCAGTTTTTTATTTCAGAAAGCTTATTTTCCCGTATGTGTATATGAATGTAAAATGAATATTTGTAGCTAATTGATCATAATACAGCTATCTAAAAGTTTGCTCTTTAAATTAGTCAGCTAGATTTCTCTGGAGGGCAGTCCCATTCTGCGTGTAGATTGGAAGTAAGTGGAGTGACTGCACTGCTGAACGTTCCTTTCTGTGTCTATTAACTGTAGGAAATAACCTTGGTTTCTAGTTGAGGTTTGGAGCAGTTACTTTAGATGAGTAATGTTAAGTGAGCCAAAGCCTCTACTAATACTCAGCAGGCCGATCCGTCTGTGTGCGCTGTTTACGTTCACTCCCTTCCACTAATGCATCGCAAAATATGCGAGGAGCCAAGATTTTAAATGCTTTTTCCCATCTTCCTAAATACCATCGTTTTCTGTATGGTGTGCACGTCTTTATGTTGGTCAGAGGAACAAAGTTTTGTGACTAAACTATGGCCTGAAATAATTATTGAAATGTTTTTTAAATATTTAACAGAATTATAAAAATGCTTCTAGTTTGAATGCCACTCTTTTAAAAATTACTTTCTAGACTTAACTCTGAAGTGAGAGTTTTGCGATTTGCATAGTCTGAATGCCGTGTCAGAACTTTATTGCTTCACACTACGCTTGGAAAGAAACTTTTCAAAATGAAATTATAAATTTTGAAAGTCTAGTTAAGGTTTCTGCATGTGATAATAAATGTCCTTAATCACTTCCTTCACAAATGCACTCTGATTAGTTGGGGTTTTTTTTCCCCCCTGAATAGGTCTTGTGGGAGCTGGAAACCTCCCGTCTTGTGGCCCACATTGAGAAATCCATGCAAGAAGAAACTGGAGAAGATGATGAGTTGTTTATAGTGGATGAGAATGGAGAGACACAGCTGTCTGGTTATGTGGGCCCGGATTTTGAGAATAACCTGCGAGTGCCCCTTCTAGAAATACTGAAATATCCGTATCTGCTGCTGCACGAGAAAGTCAGTATGTATCTTACAGTACAGAGTTGGAAGGGAATAGTATTGTTTCTACTGAAGGAGCTGCAAATAACAAATAGTGGTTAAACCAAAGTACCTGTGTGTGTATAATATTTATTTTGACAGTAAATAGGGGGTTTTTGTTTTATGAACATATAAATTAGTCCTTACTCTAACTATGTTTCTCCGTTTAGGTGAGCTGTGTGTAGAAGTGCTCTGTAGAATGGAACAAAGTCACAACTCCTTTCAGGTCTTTGAGAAATATCCAGGAATTTATCTTTTTTTGGTACACCCAAATGAAGTGGTGAGTTACTTTTTCTGTTCCACTAAAACTTACTTTTAAATAGCATCAGAACAGATTCTTATTTTTAATGACGAGAATGTGATAGTAGTAGCATTCAGAATTTTAAGTGTTTGATTTTCTGTATTTTTATTTAACAGTATATATATAAATGTGATTTCAGTAGGAATATAATTACTCTTGCTGAAGGAGAGAAGACCCTTCTTTTGCAATAACTTCTAGAACCACTTTACTCAGCAGAAATAATAAGTGTTCGACCAGACTGTAAATTTACGCCTTACACTCTCAAGTGAACCAGGGTTTGTAATTTAGTGTAATGATCCTCTTCTCCTCCTCTGTTTTTGATCCATCCCTAGAAACTTTCACAACCTTAAAAGCTGGAAAAGTGAGAATAGTGTAGGTACTTCCAAGAAGAGATGCTCAGCAGTGTACTTCCCCTGACATGCCCTTTAGTTGTCTCTGAATTTTCTCATTACAGGGAGGCAATGTTGTGTTTTAATGGATTTGTGTGTTCTGTGGTGAGATAACTCAAAACTCTGCAGATTTTTTTTTTTTTTTTTTTTTGCCTGTGTCTGAATCCATACGTGATATTTTAATATTGAAGAGTCAGAGATCAAAAGTTCATCTGAAAGTGTGAACAGGAGAGCTCCATTCTTCATGATATTTAGGAATGTTAACTGATCTCGGTATCGTTCATGCTGATGTACATAGCAGAGACTGCTCTCTTTTTGAAACCAATCCCTTAAAGCAATGAAGAGGCATTTTGGAGCACAGGAAGTGTCTGAATTGAAAGGGCTGAGAAGCTTTGCAATTGCGGTTGTTACCAACACTTCTTTTTTTTTTGTTGGTTAAAAGGATTTGAGAGATTACAAAAAAGACCCGAGGTTCTCAAAGCAGTACAGATGTGTTTGAGTGCCACCACTTATCTAGGTGGTAAATATTGGTCAAGAACGTTTGAACAGTATAAAGCAAGTACATAACCAAATGCTGTGCCTTTGTCAGGTGAATCCCAAGGAGTTCCATTTGTATATATTACCCTGAATTTTAACTTTGTTACCAACATCTTCTCGTAGGTAGAGTAAGCCTGTTTCTGAGGTTATTTTGGAAAAAGACTAACTCTTACTTGCAATTATGAGACCTTACTTTAGTAAAAATATACTTGTGTCCCATTTGTAGTAGCAGTGATTCCTGATCTTACAACACTGTGATTTTATTTGTTCTTTTTATTGATAGATAATTTTTTGTTTTAATCCTTAGATTCGTCGATGGGCTATCCTAACAGCAAGGAATTTAGGGAAGGTTGACAGGGATGATTACTATGACTTAGAGGAAGTGCTGACTTGCTTGTTCAAAGTTATCGAGTTGGGACTTTTTGAGAGTCCAGATATTTACAGCTCTTCAATGTTTGAAAAGGGTAAACTCATCCTTCTGCCATCTCATTTATATGATACTGCCAACTACAAGAACTATTGGCTAGGTGAGTGTTTGTGGTCAGAAATGAATTTTACGCGTAGTCTCCCTCATCTTGTGAGCGCTTCTTTTGAGTCAGAGCTCTGCTGTTTATTTTGGGGCATGCGTCACGTTAAGAAGGGGGGTTGCCAACAAACCTTTTTTGTTTGCCTAGTCTGTCAATATCCCAAGAAAAATGAGGCCCTCGTGCCTGACCGATCTATCCAAACCCACTGGACAGCCCACCACACCAAAGGGTGGTTCAACTACCTGTTCAGGGGTCCACACTGACAGCACCACTGAGTCAACTATTTCTGTTATTGAAGGTCCCGGGAATTTCCACAAAGTGGATTTTATTATATGAAATACAGATTGTTGGCAGGGTAAGGTTGGAAGGTTGCCAGTGATAGTACACTGACTGCAAGAATGAGTTTGAAGTCATACACAACCAAGCTCCCCATGTCCATTTGCTTTTATACTGTTTCTTACATTAAGATGGAGTTTGTAGTCATACATTCTTTTATTGCTAATTGATGTAAATTCTCTTGTCTCGTTTCTTAAAGGTATAATAAAATATGTAGAGGGCACATGCCTAGTGAGGTGTGGCCTCACTTTGGAGGCAGGTAGCCTTTGGAATGGAGGTGTGTTTTAGTGTTATAATGAGATTATTATGAGCAAAGTTCATCCAAAGGATACGGTTTCGCTACAGTTGCTGCCTCAGCAACTGGCATTCTTGTTTGATGGCTGTGATGCAGTTTATCAGCTACTATACAGCTTATCAGCCAGCAGATACCATTAAGTTCCCATCCCTGCAGGGAGTGTAACAGAGCTTGGCTGCAGTGTCTTCACTCCGCTCCACCCTCTGTTCTGTTTGTCTTAGCGTGTGCTAAGGGAAGCAGGGCCTGTTGCCTTAGGGAACTGCATTCCATCCTGGAAGTAGCAACTGCATTTTACCCTAAGAAGTTCCTCTTCTCTAAGGATGAACGTTAGAGAAATTAATTCCACCCCCCCCAGTCATTGTCCCACAGCATGGCAAATGGGAAAATTGAATGTTGCACAAGTGCAGTAGGGAGGTAGTGTTTAATTATTTTCACGTTGCTGCTGATCTCATCTGGTCAAGTGTTACACTGGTAATGGCATTTGGAAAATGATCCTTGATTTGGTGAAAATTAGAACAAATTTTTGCAAATACATTGACAGGTTGCTGCTTTTTTTTTTTGCTTTTTTTTTTTTTTT
>JAAGAY010145175.1:0-12293 GCA_011801015.1 Ardeotis arabs | reverse complement strand
TTTTTTTTTTTTCTCCTGTAGGGATTTGTATGTTGCTAACAGTACTGGAAGAACAAGCTATGGCCTCCTTGTTACTGGGTCCAGACAAACAAAATGATTTCATGCAGTCTATTCTTCACACCATGGAAAAAGAAGCAGCTGGTAACTAATTTTGACTGCTGAGGTTAAGACAGTTCATAGCCTATTTTTCATCTTTATCAAACTTCCATGTTTAATTGAGTAGATTCTTAGTGTAATGCTGAGGTGATTTTAACTGAGGCTTATTTATCTTCTGGAAGTTGACCGATATTGCACAATATTTGAGCAACACTGACAAATACTGAAAGAGTTTGTTTGAATGTAATTTTTAAGCGGAGAAGGGATAGCAGTGCTTCGCATAAGGCTGGCTTAGAGGTTTTGAGAGGACAAATCCATGATTTGTACCGTATAATTTCCATTTAATATACAGGGCATATGGGAATGCACATTTCGCTATGGCATGAAGTTTGAATTTTGAATCCTGAAATAAATGAACACCTTCTTCTGAATTGCCACAACTTGCTTAAAATTTTACTCTTCTGTTTTAGGGAACCCCTTTTGCAGCTGCTAATTTAGACTTTAGAATTTAGACTAGTAGCCCTTGGGCCATCCTTGTGGCCCACGTGCCATGCCATAGCCTGGGAATGGTACATAAGCTCAAGACTGGGACTGCTTCTTAAATTACTAGATCTTTATAAGCTTAGTATGGTTATTGAGGATATGATATTATCTTACATGAAGAAGGAAGAATACACTTAAAGGTTAACCAGTTGCTTCTAGCTGAAATACAAAGTATAAATTGTCATAGCTGTGTAAGTTGTACCCACTTCTTAGAACAGCACCACAAAAATCAGTGCAGAAGAGTCGGTTTCATAGAGTTGGGAAATGTTAGTAATAGTTACTCAGGTTCCTGTTGATTTAAGACTCATAAGGAGCAGCATCTGTCTGTACAGATAAGTGAGGCTGACTTTTTTTCATCCTTTTTCTGGGTTAAATAGTATAGTTGCAACTTACTAGAATACTTGTCTTTATATTAGAATTTAAGAAAAATCAATGAAAACCAGTTACTTTCAACTTCAGCTTGGTCTAAGAATGTACAGGACTCTTGTATTTCAACTCCCAATATTACTGTTATGTTTCAGATGATTCTACTGACCCCTTCTGGCCAGCGCTGCATTGTTTCATGGTTATTTTGGATCAGCTCGGATCTAAAGTATGGGGTCAGCTTATTGATCCTGTCCAAGCCTTTCAAACCATTATCAACAGTGTGAGCTACAACAATGAAATAAAAAATATACGCAGTAGCTTTATGAGGTCAGTTTTACTAAGAGACTAGAACAGTTTAATGATTTTAATACCAGGTAGTGTAGTAGCTTGGTCTTGGTTTTCTTGTCAGTGCTGCCTTAATTTGTGTTGGGGGAGGGAGATGGCAAGGAAAAAAGAAAGTATGTTGCCATGTTCAAGCAATGGAAAGATGAAGTAGATCCCCTAAAATTGTGAGTTCCTTCCAAAAAATACGTACTCACTTCTTTTTGACTATTATGATGTCTGTTACACTTTTCAGGATTTCTTCCTGAATCAGGAAGGCTACCAACTGTTCAGTGCTGGTTTAGTGCTTATTTAGAGCTGTAGCCAACTTACACTTAAGTTTACTGAAGATTGCCACTTGTGAGACTTTTGGAAAATTATGGGAATTCCAGAATTTTGATACAGTTGATGATACAGTTTTAGATTTTATTGTAGTTCCAGATGACAACTGATTTGAGTTTAATTTCAGCTCATGTTAAGTCTTAAATACTTCTCAAGATTAGGTTCACTTAATGGTACTGTACGGTCTTAAAAGTGTTATTCCTTTTCTGAATGTATTCCTTTCAGGGAAGGTAAAGTGAGAATCACAGAACTGTCCTTCAGTAACTTGGGTAACATAGTGAACTGCTGAAAGGAAATGCTTTAAAACACAAAGCATGCATCACATACTCTTAACAGAATTTCTCATCATGTACTTATATCCTAAGATAAAATGAATTTTTTCAATCACTTCTGAGTGACAATATTGTAACTATTGAACAAAAAGTTAATTAGATAAAGTGCTTGTTCAGCACGGCAGTGGTTGGCTAGTACACTGCTAGGAAGTCTAGAAATAGCTTCTGTGGGAACAGAATTTTGTTACATAAACTTGAAGTCCATCTGTTGGCATGCTGTCCCTTTTAAGGTTTTTTTATAAGAATCCAGATTCCAAGATTTTAGGAACACCTCCTGCTTTGAAAAACTGAAACTGTGTCTAATTTTTAAAAAATTGGTGGGAAATGGTACCTGGATAACTGTACAGGTTGTTTACTGTTTTCCTGTGATATATTTTTAATCAACTTTGAGTGACAATGTCTTAAATGTTCAGTATTTCTATACACATCTGGTCTATAATGTTATAGATAGCTACAGATACATATATGTGGAATATTATAGATAGCCAAGGAAGGCATATTAGGGGAGATTTTCTTCAGTTAAACAAGCTATTTAAGTGTTATGTTCAAATAATTGTGTATAAAGTACATGTAGCCATCAAAGAAGTGGAATTTCTTCTCCATGTTTGTTCTAGGTAGTCAAATCCATGGCTTAGTAGAAGGCTCTTTTCCCTCAGGCAGTCACTTCCCCCACTTATGAGCAGGATGGAACAAGCTCTCCAATTTTAAATATGCTATTTTTCTCATAGATATGTTTTATCACTGACAAATTCTCATAGTCATATGGTCAGTATCTGAAAAGTGAAATCTGTGTCTTGGCCAGTTGGCTTCCTTTTAGTTTGTCAGCTGTGTGGAGTCCATAATGATTTGTATTTCTTTTTAGGACAAAATCTGAACCGGAGTCAGACTACAATAATGACATGGTTACTTGCAGTCAGATTGTGTATGATTACAACACAGAAAAGCCTCAAAAGGTATTAAAAAATATTTTATTTCCTTGTTCTTCAAACTCTGATCACTGAATGACACGATCAGTTTAAGCCATGTATAAAATACGGAGGGGAAGATACTCTGTTTCTACTAGTAATGTTGTAAAGAAAAAATATTACATAATGTTTGTCACTGTGTCCTTTAAATTAGCAGCCAGTCTGGTCACTTTTTCTTTACCTGGTGCTTTCGCGCTGTAAGAGAGAAGAAAAATGTTTGTGAAGTAGGCAGAGATGGTATTAAAACCTAAGAATTTGTATCAAGATTGAAACAAACATTGGTACACCAATAAAAACTCTGAACTCAATTTTGAAAAAAAGTTACTTATTGAGTTCTTGTGTTTTACTTTTTGTTTCTCAGTTTTTAAACTAATACACTGAGTATGGAGTAATAAGGTATGCTTCGGTGTACTTTCAAATGTTAGACCATGCTCCAAAATGGTACCTTTTTTCTTCTTATAAAGCAGAAGAAACATTTGTGAGTGTGTTCTTCTCTTGGTGTACATTGTATTTATGAAATATCTTTTAAAGGCTTTAAATATATATTTGATTATCTGAGGTTAAATTATGTCAGCAGAACAACATCTTTGGAGGATTTCACAATGATTTTAAAAGGAAATACCACTTTACACTTATTTCATAGGTTACGTTTTAGGAAATGAGTTCCTTAGACGTGTGTTCATTTATTTTTTGCATTTTTTTAATTTAGATTTTGACTTATATTAAGATACAAGAGATGTTACTGTTTAATGAGCTTATATTTGAGAGAAAATAATCTTTATGGCTAGAAAAAAAGCTGGCAGATTGAACTGTGCAGATGTGCATAATGAGGATGATGCGTGCTGAATTTATTTTTCAGGATACTGGATGGAAGAGTGCCATTTGCCCAGACTACTGCCCCAATATGTACGAAGATATGCAAACATTGGCTAATCTGCTTCAGTCTGATATTGGCAGAGATATGCGTGTCCATCACAGCACGTTTCTGTGGTTCATCCCTTTTGTTCAGTCGCTTATGGATCTCAAGGACTTGGGTGTAGCATATATAGTAGAGGTCATTCACTACCTCTGCTCGGAAATCAAAGATATTCTCCATGAAAGAATCCAGCAGTGTGACAAAATCTCTGAATTTTTTCTCCTCATCTTGGTGTCCATTGTTGAACTACACAGAAACAAGAAGTGCCTGCATTTGCTATGGATAAGCTCCCAAGAATGGGTGGAAGCAGTGGTGAGATGTGCTAAGCTTCCAGCTACAGCATTTACACGGTGCACTGAAAAAGCATCTGGACACTGTCTGAGAGGTTCAGCAGTATCTTTACAGACTTCTAACTCGGTGCAGCACGCCTGCGTGCAGTTGATACGCAGCCTTCTTAGAGAAGGCTATCAAATTGGGCAGCATGCACTTTGCAAGCAATACCTAGACAAACTCAATCTTCTTCTGCGAGGAAATCTATCTTTAGGTTGGCAACTGAACATCCAGGAAACTCAGGAATTACAAATATGTTTAAAGCAAGTTATAAGAAGTATAAAGGACAGAGCATTGAGTACCCCTGTGCCTGCAGGAAACAATGCAAACTCGACAACTTCGCTTACCATTTCTATAAAGCAAGAGAAGAGTGCGCACGGCAGAGATGACCTTTATTCACCACCGTTTGGTGTCGTATTGAAGGAAGGCGGAGATGAAAATTGTCAAGAGAACCCTTTTCCTAGCAGAAAGAGTGCCTGGGAAGAGGAGTGTAGATATGCATCTAAAAGCTCAGTATCTTGGACATCCACAGAAGGCCTCTTGATGAATATTAAAAAGGAACTTGATGATGTGACAGCTCAGGAAGATGTCTGCCCACAGAACTCTTTGGCAACAAAAGTATGTGGGAAGGTTCAGGAAAATAGGAACAATGATCTTGTGGCAGGGAAATGCAATATGGATAATCAGTGCTTTAATCCAGGTGGTCAGCGTTCAGATTTCAGAAGACGCGAAGAGTTGGAAAACAAGTGTGAAGCAGGACCCGTAGCATCAACGCATCTGGCTCCTCAAACTCATATTGCTTCTCCAGAACATGTTTACAGCTCAGATGTAAAGGAAAGCAATACATCTCCCAGTTCCTCTTCAAAGTTTAAAGTAGATGTGTATAGACTCACAGATTTGAAAAACAAGGTACAGAAAATTGAATGGCCCTCAAAAGTATCGCAGCCAGTGAAGCCGCATGACTTGAAAAGCTGCAGTTTAGGAACAAGTGCTTCAAAAGCAGAGGTAGAGCAACCAAAGTTTGGCACTGGCTACCTATGTACAAGCAAAGATTGTCATAAACATCTAGGAGCGAGTGCTGTGTGTGAAAATGAAATCTCTGTTGATACTCCATCTTCAAGGATTTCTGAAAGTACACAGGAGAAAAATGTCAACAGTGCTTTTCAATCCAGACTGGTCACTACTAAACAAGTATCAAAAGAAACACCACTAGATTGCTCTAGCTCCTCTAAAAATAAACCTGGTGTGCAGGAAAAGAAAGATGACAGTATTTTGCTTTCAGGGATTAGTGACACCTTACTGAAAAAAGCATCCACTGAAGAAAAATCAAGTTCATTGTCAAAGTCTGTGTTTAAGACAGACATTGACATGCAAACTTCAGCCCAGGAACAGCCTAATTTAAATGACTTGGTTAAATATGACTGTAAAGGTCAGATTTCAAAGACACTCTGTATGGATACAAGTTCGACAAATGATCGTGTTCCATCTAGCTCTGAAAACAAGAGGGATGTATTCAGCCCTGCTTCTCAGATCAGGCCACTGTCAGTGAAGTGTGAGTCAAGAGACAGTTTGTTCAAATTTTCAGAATCTTTCAAGAGAGAAAACAATTCAGTGAGGACGAAAGATCAGGATTTTGTGAAGATGGTTTCTGAAGATAATACTTTAACAGACTCCGAGGTTGATAGAGAACTCACTAAATTATCTTTAGCTGCCTATGCCAAAAGTGTCAATTTTCTCCTTGATTCAAGTCAAGAAAGCTCAGTACATCATAATGTATGTGATATTAAAAGGAAAGTGAAAGGTGCTGTAAGATCTTCCAGTGACGGCCAAAGTACCAAGTCTCCCTGTGATGCAGATTGCCTTGACAATCAAGTCATTGTAATTTCAGACACTTCTGATGACGAAGGTGTGGCTGACAAGGAGAAAACAAAAAAGATGAATGAAAACGTGTGTCCTGAAAACCAGCCTTCATCTTCTAACTGCGTTTCTGATAGTGGCATCAAAATAGAATCAAAGATGCCAAGCTCTCCCTTGTCACCGGAAGACTCTGGGTCTCAGTACTTTGAATTTGAAACAGAAGATGATGTCTATTCAGTTTGGCAAGATACTCAAGCATATAGTATGGAGGCAACTCAAGAGTATAAACAAGATCCCGTTTCGACACCGGCTGATGGTAATTTAGATGGCTTACTGAACGATCACACAAATGAATGGGGTTATGATGTGGATTATGTAAGTGATGACACCATGGAGGAAGAGGCGAACTTGATAGAAAAGCAGATAGAAAGTACTTCTTGTCAGAAAGAAGCTGATAATACAAAAGAAGTAAATAATTCAACATTGCAAGAGTCTGTTGGTAAGGGAAATGCAAAAGATCAACTGGAGAATTTTGCAGACAAAGGCACTTTTGCTAAAGACTTCACCCCGGACTCAAAATTAACTGAACCCAGACCATCTACCTCTAACATCTCATTAGCTTCAAAGTTAGCCCTTAAGAAAAACAGCGCAAACTCACAGAAGAGTATAGCAAAATCTAAGGTAGCAAGAACTATTCAAAGAAGTCCTAAAAAACCTTTTGTTCTTAAAACAGCACAAAATAAAAAACTATTTCAAAGTACCTTAAAAAACTCTCAACCTGGCGGGTCAATGCCTGCTGTGGTTCCTCCAAGGAAAGTTCGGCAGTGTCCTGCACCAGCATCAACTGTAGAAAAACTTGGTCTGAAGAAGGCACCCCGCAAAGCGTTCGAATTATCCCAGCGCTCTTTAGACAGTCTAGCTCGATTACGCAGCTATGGTAAAGCAGCAGGGAGGGTTGGAGTTGCACAGAAACACAAGATTAAACTAATTGCTCCTCAGAATTTGTCTGTAAAACATAATAAAAAATTGCTAGCCTGCCAAGACCTTCAGTTTTTAATGCAGTCAAGGCCCAAAAAAAGTGTCAGAGTGAAAAATCCTACAGGAAGTTCTGAGAGTAGAAACAAAAAACTTAGCAGAGTGGATGCAAAATCTATGAAACAAAAGCCTAAAAGCTTTGTACTGGCATCTGTTGAAGGAGCTGTTGAAAACCAAAGAGAGAATAAAAGGGAGGAGACTGTTTGTCCCTCTGGCAGTGAGAGAAAATTTGAAAGCCTCGCTGTGGAGGAGACACGTCTCTCTGAAATGCCTAGTTCTTCAGACTCGAACAGAAAATCAGAAGATAACAGTATGATGGTTTCTCCTGTACCTGTGGATTCAAGTCTCTCTTCCGCTGCACTTGTTGGAGATGATAAAGATGAACCTTCAGGAAAAGGTTGCATTGTCCAGCCTGAGTGTGAGGACACAACTTCCAAAGAAAATGAGTGTAAACCAAATGAAGACAGTGAAGATGATGATGGCCTGTTTTTAACTCAGTTAGATCCTGTGGATATGGAATTATGCTCTGAGGAGGAAAGCCTTCAAGATATTGCTATAGCTAGTAAAAAAACAGAGGAAACGGACGCTGCTGAAAGCCTTCAGCAGAATGAATCCTCAGCTATTGTGAAATGTAAATACAAAGACTGTGCGGAAAAAGTGGAAAAACCAGGAGAGTCCTGTAGTAAGCATTCAGCCACTAGCTCAGAAGCAGATCACTTGTTTGCCAAACCTTCTCCCCCGCCACCTTCTAAAACAAGAAAGCCTTCCACTACCAAAATTTTCAGCTCAGCAAGTTCTTCACGGAATGCAGCCTTCAGCAAGGATCTCGAAGATGTTAAAAAGCTACCACCAGCTTCAAAAAGCAAAGTGAACGCAGTGAAAGTGGTGGTGGTCAGGCTACCGAATGCAAAGGCTGTACCAGTAGGAAATCAAATATGCAAGTCTCCAAGTGTCAGTAATGTCCCTCAGCCCCATATTTCTAACAACGTTCTCCAGTCACGAAATAGACAGAACGACAATGCTTCAAATGTTCCCAGAAGGCCGGCCCGAGAAGCGTATTCTTCCTTTCTTGGTGCTCAGCAGCGTGATCATAGTATTTTTGTTAATGAAGTCCTAAAGTGGACTTACGAAATGTTTGTCAACTCCAGCCAGTTTGGACCTCCAAGTAATCTCCTGCAGTCTCTAGTAGCCTCTGTTCCTGTCCAATTTCAGGGATACAATGATTATTTTAATACATTTTTCCCCTTGATGATGCTAAATGCCTTTGAAACAGTAAGTAGCAATCTGCTTTGGTTTGTTTTCATCAACCCTAGTAAATTTTACCAAGAGACTAAAAACTATTTTATACAGATCTGAATAGAGGAATGATTTGGGGGAAATAATCTAGACAGCTGTGTTTAAGACTGAGGACTGTCAGGGGTCTTCACCTTGGTGACGCTTTTTTTTTTGGGTGCGCATCCACAATAGTGTGCAAAAGGAGGGAAAAAGGAGTTGGTTCTTCTTTCTTCATAGCATAGAAAACTTAAAAGAGAAGTCTTTGAAGAAACTGAAGTCTATCCATGACAGTGTCTGTAAAAAGAGGATAAGAATGTAATGTCTTGATTTGTGTTGAGAACTTAAGGCAGAGGGTAGGTTAATCTGAGAAGTATTTTTTTCCAAGCAGCTTAACCTTAATAGTTTATAGTTTTATAGTGACAAAACACAGTATTCCTTCAATTAAGTCTGTATGCTTTCAAATTCAGTGATTGCATAGTTTCTACCACAGAAATAAGGTAGAAAATTATGTCCGTACCAGGGTAACAGTGGTGTTTTAAGGTGAAAACGCAATTGGGGGAACCCACCTTTGTTTTGAAGAGCTTTGTAAGAAAGTACATTAAAGGGAGGGTGAGTGGGGAGGAAGCACTTTCGTTTGCCCTCTGTGTGTGTTTACATGTAATGTGTGTGCATATATTAAAAAAAGAAACGGGTAAGACTCTTCAATGTCTTATACTTGACAGCTTGTTAGCTTTCTTTTATTTCTACTTAGTGTGTTTGCCCATTGAGTCATAATAAGCTATTCTTCTGATACATTAAACTCTTCAAAGTATTTTTATTTACTTTCTAACATGTAGCTGGCACAAGAGTGGATAGAAAACCAGAGAGTAAGAGAGAGGAGTTACTACTTCTGCTTACAGAACTTCTGTGCTGACTTGAATACAGCAGATTTTACAGGTAAGAGTGGGGGATTTTTTGGCTTTGTTTTTTTGATTGTTGTTGGTTTGGGTTTTTTGTTTGTTTGGGGGTTTTTGTTTTTGTTTTTTTTTATAAAACCCTCTTCTGATTTTCAAGTAGACAGTGCCTTATAATGAGCTAGTACTTACAGTTGGAGACTTAAATTTTCTTTAAACACAGAAAGGATCTTGAATTTGCTATTTTACAGAATACATGTAACAGAAGTATGTACTTTGCAGGGAACTGATGCCTTAAGTGTTCAGTACAAAAGGTTATTTGATTGCTGTTGGAATACTTTCCATCTCACTCATTTGGGATTTTGTTTCAGCTTCTTTTGGTAAATAAAATAGTCCTTGACTTGCTCTGCCTTTATACAGTGCTGTGTTCAGGCTTAAGAATGCAGGATGCAGTTAAAACCCTTCATAGTCTTTTGCTATAGCTTTTGATAGCTTTAAAAGTGAACTGATGGGTACTACTGAAGTACATGCAGTATGTTAATCATAGTACTTCTATAGTCAGAAAGTAATTGTAACCATTTTCCTTTTAATGATATTCTAATTCTTAAAATGTCTTTTGGGTAGCTCATTTTCAAGAAAGTGATTTGGCAAAGCAGCTTCATCCGAAGGAGGATGACATAATCTTTTTGGTGGTCCAAAAGAAAAAAGACACCTTTAGGGAAGAAAGTGAGATGGAGAACCATGTAATGAGTCACGTTGGTCTGGTGACACGATTTTCTCGTGCATCTGGCTGTTTAACTAGTAAGTAAATGGGGTTGAAATGAAAGTGAGATTCTTCTTGGTAACATAAAGTGCTTCTGCGTAGCTGGCTGTTGATAGTTGTGATATACCACTTACCTCAGAGGAAATGGGATTGTTTTTCCACTGTAGCATGTCTGTTCTGTGCTAGAAGCTTTGTAAAAAGCCAGAAAATGAAGCTGCAGACCTGCTTTCCATGCTTTTTTTTCTAGGGACTTTCTTCAATGCAGATGTTAATACTTTGTGTAAGAACATGATGAGTAAGTGCTCTGCACACAACTTCAGGAGTGCATTGCTGTAAGACAGAAAGTGCCGTGAACTTCAGTGGTCTCTCTGACTAAAATTTTCACTGCCTTCTGGAAATGAAGTTGTGAATTACCAGGATTACCAAGTGTCAAGATTAATGCTGCCTGATCAAAACAGAGATTTGAGTTGTTTTACAGAGCACTGGGGCTTTTTCCAGAGGGAAGGAGTTTGGGGTTTTGCAGGGATTAGCTGTTGGCACCTTAATAGAAGGCAGCACCTGGTTCTGGTGAATTCTTTGAGTGACCTGTTTGAATATATTTGAGTTAACAACTTGTGGTTGTTTTGTTTTGTTTGTTTTGTTTTTTTCTCCCTCCTCTTCTAATAGGACAAAGAGAGCAGCATACGATCTGTCATCTTTCTGTACAAACTCGAAGCAATTTGTCATTCTTCATAAATAAGCAAGTGAAGTGTGTGGTGGTTGGCTCCCTAGTGACCACACAGCGAACATTCAAAGGTCTGCTACTACTGAGCAGGAGTCCCCTGGCTAAACCCATCATAAATCCATGTTACAATGACTTCTGTCCCAGAGATTTGCCTGCAGCTTCAGAAAGTGCTGTAAGTCCTGCAGCTAGAAGTGATAGGGCTGACAAAGGTGGGCATTTGGGTTTTGTGGGTTTTGCAAAGCTGGTTTTGCCTGCTGTTGCTTGATATGACTAAGTGCAAGCAGGCAAGTTTCAAAAGCACTGAGGCACTGTGCTTTTCGGAGTTGGTTGATTGAGTGGGCGGAGAGGAGTCTGAACTTGCTCAGGTGTTTCTGCTGTATTGACATAGATGCTAGTAGTGCACTTTAAGCAGCCTCCAGGTTTTTTTCCTTACTGGAGAGGTGTCTGTTCAGGAAATAAGGCACAGTATGGAAAAGGTAATGCAAAATAAAGGTGTGTAGAATAAACAAAACCTTCATTGCAGCTTTTGAGTTGTGATTGAGTGTGCATTTAGAGCACAGCTAGAATCAAAAGCTTCCATGCCCTTCAAGTTTTTGAGTCCTAGCTAGAGGGGTGGGGAACATTCTGAAAATATATAAAAATAACATGGAAGTTTGAGCAACATTAAGTAACTACTTTTTTTTTTTTTTCCCCTGTCTGTTCCTTCAGGCAGCGGATATGAATGAATACAATGAAGATCAAAAGAGAGCCATTGAGACAGCTTATGCCATGGTAAAGCAACATCCAGGGCTTCCCAAAATCTGCCTCATCCATGGGCCACCTGGAACAGGAAAATCAAAAACTATTGTGGGACTTCTATGTCGTATTTTGAGAGAAGTAAGTGAGTGTGATGTGATTGTCATGGGCTGGTGTTTGGTTTCCCCATGGAAAGTCAGTGATAGCTTAAACTAAATGGAAGTGTAGTATTCGCGATTACTGGGGGTATAATTCCTTAAGCTGACTTAATTAGATCTGTGCTGTATAGGGTGTAAAGGTGGAAATAATACTTTTGGCCATCTTGAAAACACTTATTTTACAGAACTTAAAAAGTAAAATCAAGAAAACATGCACAATCAGTAGTATGAACACTTGTTACATAAAAACCTGTAATATTTTGATGTGTTAAATAATGTTATCCCATTTAATGGTTTTCGTATTAGCAGCTAGTAGATTAATCAGTACTTCATTGTTGAAGAGGATTTATGCAAATAATATTAATACATTTGACTTGTTGTTACTCAATGTAAGACAAATCTTAAGAGATAGTCAGGTGCAGTAGTCCCCATACTCTGCAGGCTGATTGAGATGAGCATGCAGTCTGGCTTTTAAATCACAAATGAAAACAATCTAAAGAGCCTGTTTTGGTTTATTGTTAATTAATCTGCAGAACACTAGGAATGAGAAAACAACTCAAAAAACAAATTCCAAGATCAAGCCAAACCGTTTTCTAGTTTGTGCATCATCAAATGCTGCTGTTGATGAACTCATGAAAAAGA
>JAAGAY010145174.1:46149-78185 GCA_011801015.1 Ardeotis arabs | reverse complement strand
TATAATCCACTGATATAAAATATCTTCTCCACAGGATGGGGATCATTTCCTGCAGGAGTATCTCCTTGCATACATTAACTCTGTTACTGCGAGGCAGGAAAACAAGAATTTAAGGGGATATTTCAAAATACAGTGATACACATCCAGAGGGAAAAATCCTAAGTTTCACTTACCCAGAATTTTTTAGGCAATCCAAATTCACTAAAAAAACCCCAAACAAAACCTGAAAACACTAGCAGTTTGCTCTTTGAGTGTCAGCCAATCATCTGAAGTATTCACAACATGAAAAAATACTCCAACCAGCCCAACACGCTCTGCAAACCGCATCTACTTGGAATGGCTGCCACCTAAACACAGACCCCTTCTCCATCCCATGTCGTTAGCTTTACGCCTCCCTGTTTCTCTGAGTAACCTTCTCCTTTCACGGCTTAGTATTCCAACCCCAAAGGCTTCCGAGTTGGGAACTTGAAAGAATCACTTCCACCACGGAACCTGGTTTCCTGAGAAAGACAAAGAGCGTCCCCCCTTTTTGCCATGCCGTTATTAGAACGTTATTTGTAGAGTGTATTCCCCCTGCAGGAAATCTTTTGGACAAATCGAAGATGGCGTTCAGACCAATGCACAGACAAAGCTGACAACCTGTCTCCCACGACCGCCGTTCTGGAAGCAGCGCGGCAGCCATGCCCCTTGCTCCGGCCCTGGAGGCCTCCAGAGCAGCAGCTGATAGCCAGCTGGCCACGGAGCGGCTCTGGAACCCGGGCTGTAGCTGGCAGATCCTCCATTTCTTCCCCCATTCCAGTGTGGTAGCAAGGAAAGGAGCAGCTGGACAAGTCTTCACTTTCTGCCTCAGGCTGGAAACAACTCAAAGGCACCCAGGATTTTTTTTAAGCAGGGCCTCAAAGCTTCTCCAGCCACCAGTAATTAAATGTAACTCTTCCCAGAAAAGAGCTCTTGATCTTTTGAGTTTTTCATCTTGAGCACCAGGCCCAGCACCGTATTCACACAAGTTCTCTCAGCATCAGAAGTACGCATGCACCAACCGTACCTGTTTTTCCCTGCTCTCTCCGCTCCTCTCTAATCAGAATTCTGCAGTTCCTTCCCTTAAGAAAATTCAATTAATGATTTTTTTTTTCAGCTTAGGGCTACAGCCAATGGAAGAATCTTTGAGATGAGAAGGCAAAATAAAACCATTGAAAACATACCAGCGAGCAATAGGATAATCTTACATATAAACAAACATAGCTCGGACTTTCTATATTTATCCTCACCAAAACGAGCTTTCCAGAGATAAAATCTTGGACCAGACAGCTAGTTGCAAATGCAGTCAACCAGGAGAACAGATTTCACAGTGGAAGAAATAAATTAATAATAAGCTGTGAAACGCGTAAAGGAGTGTCCCATTACCGCCTGCCTGCCTGCGCTAAGCAAAAATACTCCGAAGGCTTAATACTCACAAGTATGAAAGCATGCGGAGAACCGCATGATGTCAGACCTTAGTCAAAAGCCAAACCCACAAAACTGAAACCTAAATCTAATGTACAGTAAAATCAGTTAACACTATCTCAGATCCAACTTATTTTTCTCACAGGAATTTTTAAAAAATGTCTGGCCATCTTTGCTCCAACACTCAGGATTGTTTTAAAAGGTAGCACTGCTTGCTTTACAAAGGCAATCACTCATTCCACCCGTAACTAAAACTCTGGCATTTATTAAATGAAAAAATTACGTCACTGCTGGAACACACGCACCTATATACAATCCAGAAACGATGACAGTTACCTTACTGCAATAGCTACAGACTGCAGGTTACCTGTAAAAAATCAAAACCTGTAATTCAAAAAATAAAATTTAAAAAAAAATTACCCCAGAACTTCTGCTCACCCACTGGTTTCTCTGCTCTGCGCTTCTACTGCCTTCACATCTCCTACATTCAGGCTCTCATTTTGTGTGGTACACCTGACGGCTCATTTTAAAGTACTGTATTTTTTTAAGAGGTTTTATGTGAGGCCATACCTGAGATGTAAACAACAAAACTTTAACATATAATAAATACCTGGAAAAATTCTGAAACGGTAAGTGACGTCATTCATTCTGCTGAGGTAACTGTAAATATGAATTAGCTTGTTGCACTATGATTTCTGGAGCGTACATCCGAGTTTCGTTTAACGGCACCTAGGTGGAAACCAACAGCCAAGCACAACTCTCACCAGCTCTGACTTAATTTCCAAGGATTGAGGACAAAACTGTTCAGCCTCCTACCAATCACACTGCTAAAGAGGAGAGAGACTCTGCTCCTCCAACCCGCAATGCGGCATCGCTGCTTCCCCGCCGGGGAACAGCACGCTGCTTGGAAAGGAGACAGGAGAAGGAACTGCAACACTCACACATCAATGCACACCAGAAACTCCATCCTTCGGCTGCCCGTCAGGACCCCAGCCTGAGGTTTCATTTCTGGCCCAAAAGCCAACAGAAGGCACACAGTACCTGGGTGCCTGAAGGCACAACGATCTCATTCCGAGAGAGTCAAACGAAGCCGGTGAAAGGGAGCAGGGCCTGCCAACGCTCACATCTGGAGAGCAAGCCAGGCTACTGCACACGCTGGGACAAACAGAACATGATCTAGAAAGGCAAGCCACTGCTGGAAGGGAAACTAAAAGTATCCCTGCAGAAGTCTGAGCTGTTTCAAGTCCATAAGGGCTTTGAATTGTTTGGAGGGGAAAAACATCCAGAAAAGCAAACGATAAAAAATGACATTAAAGGGACGCTCCAAACTTTCCCTAAAATTTCGAACAAGCAGGAAGGAAAATCTGGCAGTATAAGGAAAGAGCAAAGAGGCTTCCAGGAAAACAGCGAGAAGGTCAGAGGCATTACTGGAAAGATTCAGAGGCAGCTCTAAAATGATGAATTTGTACCCAACTGCGATGCCCACCCAAACGCCTCTGGCAGACATTCCCTCTTCTAGCCGTTCACGTGCTGGGTCACGTGCAGCTGTGATCATTCAGCCATGTTAGCATCCTTTTGAAGTCAAACTTGGCAGAGGCAACAAACCCTTCATCCTGAGTCACTGGAAAATACTGTAAAAACTATTTATGATCACGTAGAGAAAACTAGGGGCCAACATAAAATAGACGCAGCAGTGGGCCATGTCCTAGCGCAGAAAGACCAGCCGCATACGCGTGTGCCCAGTACTGCCAGGGTACGTCACTCTGCTCTGCAGGCTCTGGGACACTTGGGCAGGTTGAAACTCAGTGGTGAAACTGCACAGGAGGAAATAAAAATAGAGGAAATAAAAAATGGCAGTTACATTTTCTTACAGTATATTCTGGGTTGTTCCTTACAGTATTTTCTACTTTTTTATTTGGAAAAAATACTTTCATTCACCACTCAATGCCTGCCAAAGAACTATTTTTGTAAAAGTAAGCACCAGCTTGAGTCAATCCGTGAACCCCGAATTCTCAAAAGTTGATGGGATTTTATTTAGTTCAGTCACCTAAAAGGTGACTCAAGTAGGATCTTATGGGAGAGCAGCAGAATTAATAATTTTCTTCAAATAGATGACGTGGGAAGTAAAAGATCTCAACAACATGAGAATGGCAAGTTTATTTAGTGAGAGCTTTAACAACACAAGCCAGTCTCTGCAAAGAAGGTCACGGTGCTAAGTTAACCGTGTCAGACTGTCAGGAGGTGGGATTCCAGAGCTTGCTTTCCCAACTCCAATGGTTCTTACGAGAAAGAAGAAAAAGGGCCTGCATCATTAAAGCACACAAATGATGGTCTCTGTCCATCAGATACAGCATGCAACATTAGCTGACGTGAGGCAGGAAAAGCTGAGAAAGGACATTAATTCACTTTCAGACAGCAATTTCAAAAATTCTCAAAAAAACTCCTGACCTTTAGACTGAGAACACTGTTCAAATAACTGGTTATAAGAACGAGATTTTTTTCACGGGCTGTTTTATAAAAGGAATAAACATTTCATCACAAATTTATTGAAACTGTTTGTAATTGCTAATAAAATCTGAATTACTGAAACCTCTAGAAGCACAATAAACACAACAGCAGCTTCGTTATATTTTGCACAACTATCCGCACCAACATAGCAAACCAATTCCTTTGAAAAGCCGACAACCAAACCGGCCACGGCAGTAGCAGTCAAGCGTTTGAAGGGCACTTGTGCAGTTGAGGCACCCAAGGTAACCATCAGATCCTACCACCATCGGCATCCTCTCACAGAAACTTGTGGTTTAAGGGAGATTTTGGTTAGGAAAGCAAATCACAAATAAAAATGTTTGGGGTTTTTATTTCCTCCCCTTTTAAAAGGCCGATTAGTGAACACTAGAAGTTACCGATTAAAAATGTGACAAAAAGATTGATGAAGCATCACCCCTTACTGTTCAGCTAGCAGGCCGTCAGCCACGTCCATACAGCTCACACACTCTACAAACAACTTTGGCAGACAAGGACTTCAGAGACTGGACTTGGACAGGAACCTATGAGTCAACCTTAACTTGACTGCAACGTGCGACTCCTTCGCCGTACGCGCTCATCTGCGCCACAGTAGAGACGACACGCAGTGTACCGAGCCTTCTCCCCATATGTTTTGGAAAGTTCTTCTCATGGCCTACCAAACTCACTGCACCCCCTCTTTCTGTCTGACCGGGCATCCGCAGTGGGGCAGCGCCCTGACAGGGGCGAGATCCCCCTCCCACGCCGACCGAGGCCGGCACCTAGACTGCACTGTCAATCTTCGCGTTCCACGGTATTTTCGGGACAGTACGTACAGCGTGAATGGGAGAGCTGGCTGCCCAACAGGGCGCTCGGGGGAAGGTGAAGATGGCCACGGCTGGTTAGAAAGAGCCAGAGGAACACTCTTCACCTCTCAACGCTGAGAAGTAACGCCCCGTGTTCAGAGCCAGCGCTCAGCCATTCCGCAGGAATGAGTTAAAGCCAGCCCGCGTGTTTCTGTAGCACGTTACAGCGTAAGAGAAAATGAAAGGAGACTGTCCAGTCCAGCGCTTTCAGTCTGAGAAGAAAAATTTACTTATTCAACTTGAAATTAATGTAACGTTTTATTCCAACTCTTACCCTTATAGAGTCATTGTCTATAGCAACCGTGTCCATAACATTCTAATTCTCAAGAGCGCAACTTTCTAGTAAATGGCACATCTGTCAAACTGCAGGAAACATCTGGGAAAATGGTTAAATAAAAGAAGTGAGATTAAACCTTTGTTTCCATACGGTTAGGATATACTTCTAGACTACATTTGTAAATGTTACTGGTTCTTTTCTAGCCTGGCTATCAGGCTTTTGGATTGGTGTTGAATTTCACCCCGCTGTACGTATGTATGATAATTTACGCAACGTCAAATTTCCCTTCAATGAAAATGACGATTGGCCCCTCGGGCAACGAGCCAGCCCCAGGGCTGAAGGGGCTGGCGCTCCGTTCCTGAGCGCACGGGCCCCCTCGCCATCTCCCATCAGCGGGCGATTCCCGGTGTCCGTGCTGGCGCCGCTGCACAGCCATGACACAGCTCTGGGCCTTCAAGGCCTAGGGAAGGTTTTCGCTCCTTTACAACAGGAGGAAAATGAAAGCGGAAAACATTACACCCAAGCACAATTCTGGAGCTAGCTAACAAAACCTTTCTGTTTGCAAGTGGAGACACCGGAGCCAACGCTGCCTGACGTCTCAAGTACTTAAACACATACCCCAATTTTGACAGACCAGGTCTTTCTGAGAAGGACCGACAAGCTATCAACCAACTTCTAGCCCTGAAACGGCTCCTAAGCAGCATTTCACGTGTGCTTGGCTACACCCTCCTCAACTGAAAGGGACTTGAGTACTCTCTGAAATTCCTCCTTGGACAAGAACTTCTGCAAAACTCACTGTCAAATATTAACTCAGATACATTAGGCTCCTTCAAGTCTGTCTCTGACCGTTCAATTTAATGGACATTTGTTGGAAACAGTTTAATAATTTTGTGTGGTGCGTGATCTCCATTAATAAATAAGAAAATATATCTGAATGATTTGGTCCATCCTTCAAAAGCAAGGCATACAGGAAAAGAACAAAAAAAAAAAAATTAGAAAAAGCAGTTTGAAACCCACTCTGCAATCCTTTGTCCACTGAGATCAACAAGAGGCACACTGTAACAGTACAGAGGACTGCAGCTCCAGCAGGACTGCTCTGAAAACACCAGGTTAATCCTAAAATACTTCAAAGGCACATTCGTGCCAAGAGAAGCCAGTGAAGATGCCTGCAAGCAAACGAGACACACTTTGGGTGTTCCGAGTTGCGCACGCTGGGTGTTATTTTTTTTTTTTCAATTCCAATTTGTCACAATAAAACGACAGTGTAAACATATTTCTTAATACCACATGAAGTTTGGAACCAAAAAAGCAGTAGTTAGCAGCAAGGAACTTTTCAGAAAACTCCCACGCTACCTCTGCAACCCAGCTCTAAATCTTTTCAAGCCCTGCTTGAAGCTGGAGCCAGCCTCCACCACAACAGGGACCTGATCTTCTGCAGAACATTTCCACCCTGCATTCTCAGCTGGGTCAGGGAATGGTGAGGAGGGAGGCGACAGAGTCCTCCCCCAGTAAGGAGTGCCATTTGCTGAGTACTTCAGATCTTACTCAAAATTCCTTGCTTTGAGCTGCTACAAGCTTGAAGAGGACACAGCTGACCTGCTCAGTGCAATGACCTCCGAAAGCCTGTTCTGACCTGAACTGATGATCTTTGAACCCAGGCAACTTTCAGGACAGCTTAAGGCAGATGTTTTCAACAGGGGTGCTAGGGTAATTTCTGTTACAGTGTCATTAAAGTGAGCAAACTCCACTGGATATTCACAGTAAGAAACTTATGACATAGGGCAGCTCCCAAACTCCAGGAATCTAGCCCAGCTTTATGGATCAGATTTGCCGTGATTCTTCACCGTAACAAGAGTGAAGACACAACCTAGAATTTGAAACAGGAGTGTCTGGGTCTGCATGGTTATGTCCAAAACTAAACACCACCTTATGCGATACACATTAAACTACCTTGTTCGTGTGCAGACCTTTCCTTTGTTACAAGAAAAACCCAAATCATATATCACACAAATCAAGAGATGATTATTCCTCAGACATCTATTTAACAGCTGCAAACTTTTGCCGTTAAGATGATTTTCATACAGAAATTGTTATGGCCGTCCCGACGCCCTCAAAACAAACAGGAACTGTGACAAAGAGGCTGAGGGGAAAATCTTCCAATCCCAAACCAAAAAATCTTCCAATCCCAAACCAAAAACACTAACTTTCAGCCCGTGGTACTTGACAAGCGCACACAAATTAACAGTCCCCTCCAACACAAACTCAAACGCTCGGTTTCCCATATAATTTTGCCAGTAACACAAAATCCGAGTCCTTTTGAAGATGTCAGCGCCACCAATTCACTTTAACCTTAAACACAGTGATTCGACCCCACAATTTGCTAGCACACAAACTATTTTTAAAATTGCTACACCACAACTATCAAGTATTGGCCATAGCTGTCCCGCGCCAAAAAGCAGTTCAGAGTTGCATATTTGCTGGTTCCTACTAAAAATCAAAGAGGCGATTTTTTTTTTTTAAATTAAAAAGTTGTGCTGTTGGCATTTTCTGCTTTTCTCCCGCTGCCTGGCGAAGGAAAAGCCCCGAGCAGAAGGCGCTGCGAGGACTCTTACGGCGGAGCCGCTGCCCGCTGGGAAAAGGCTGATGTCAGCTCCCGAGAGCTCCCTGCCAGGATAAGGAGGGCTTTGTTTTCAGCTGAACTGTGAAAATGAGAAAATGCCTGCAGCCTGACAAACAAGAAACCCACAGCACACAGGTCGGGCGCTTAAAGGCACAGGGGCTTCGTTCGGGGCCCCTCGCCTCCCCGCGCCCGCTGTTCACCTTACACGGGCCCTGCCGCCGAACGCACCTTGGAAACACAACAACGCGCCTGCCTTCGTGCAGAAACACCGCTACAGCTCTCCAGCCGCCCGGGCCACACGTAACGCGCTGGCGATTCTTCCATCAGTCCAGTTCCTAATCGCTCTTCTGTAAATCAAGGTGAGTTTAGTGAAGTCATAGGAAAACAAAGGCGTGTTTCAACTTGAGACTTGAAATAAGCCTGCCTCTCCTTTACAAAGCACCAGAAAACACAGTACGGCACAAAAAGTACACCTTACTGCAGGAAGAGTATACTTCTGTGAATGCATTTTAAGTAAAACATTTGAGGGATACACCAGAAAGTGTGAAATGCAAATAAAGGCATTTCACAGCACAATGCCGAGGTTTTAATTCGGGGTGGAAGTATTTGTTTTTCCCAAGTGAGGTGTTTATGGGTTTAATTTCTGTGACCACAAAAATACAGAAGCTGTATAAATACAGTCCATGACACTGCTGTGAGTAAGGGAGGCGGTTTCATATACTGATTTTTAAAAATTAATCCACAAGTTCTCAAGTATATTTTATTATCCTAAAGCTGAGAATTACCTCCTCTGACAAGCAGAGCCTTTGGATAAACTGTTCTCTGCACAGGAATTCCACTACATCTTTTAGAAACACAGCAAGACTGCCAGGGCATTTGATCTGCTCCGCCCCAGACACTGTACTCCAGGAGTTGTTTCTTCCATGAAAAAAGTAAACACACCCGAGTGCAACTCAAAGAACCTAATCAAAGGGGATACATCACGGAGTCAGTTACACCTGAGCAGGGAATTTCTCAAAGCACTCCATTTCCAAACAAAAGGCTGGCGTCATTGGATTTCTCATAAAACATCCAAAGCATGTAAACGCATTAATTCCCGCTAAAGCGCAGTGATGGGTACCAGCCAGGGTGCTGGTACCCAAGAGTTAACATCCAACTGCAAACAAAAGGTTCTACCATTTCTAATGAACCACAGCACACAATTCTGTCCTATTTAATTACATTTCCAACTACAACATGCTCATGTTAAGAGGATGAATATACAGCTGCTTCGCAGTTCTACCAACGCAATCACAAAGACCCAAATGTCTGAACAAGAGCTGCTTACAGTTGTTAGAAAGACTTCTGTCTTCCAAGCACTGACTTCCAAAGGAAAAAGATCTGCCCGTTCTGGAGTACCTGAAGTCATTCAGCTAGATGAATCTGGACTTAAACACTGCTACGTGACAAAGCTGTGCAGGCTGCAGCCCTGGCACTGACTGGAGCAGCTCTGCCCAGGAACAGGGTTTCTATCATCAACTCTTTCCTCCTGTGCCTTCAGGCGACTTTGTCCTGAAAAGATCAAAATGCACAGACTCCAAACTTCATCTTTGTAGTCCAGATCACAAAAATGTCTTTGCTATCACCACAGATATCATGCCATCAATTCTCTGAATTACGCTCCACATCCCTCATGGACTTGGTTTTCTAAGTTAAATGTTGTCAAGCTTACACTTCTAGAATCTCCAAGTCACTACAATATCACTGCCATTATTGTGTTCCTCAAAATATCTCTTTCCCTAAATCTACCGTCTTTTCTCTAGCGTGAGCAATTCAAGCTTCCCCAACACAGTTCTCATCTCCAAAACAAAATTTTCAGGACAATTCCACAAAGTTCGAGTAATTAATTTCTATTGTAAAACCAGAATATCATAATGAGAAAAGAGGAAAAATATGAAAAACATTTGAAAAAAAATAACTTCACAGTTGGTGGTGGCAGGGAAAGGGGACTAGAATTCAGAGAAAGACTGTGAACTTTTCTGATATAGCTGAAATGTACAGATATTCAGCTATTCCAGCTGTATCAGAAAAGTTTGAGTTTTTGTGATATTCAGTTGAAAGCATGTTTTCATATAGCCCGATCAAACCGACAAAATAAAATAGAAAAAAGATGGCCTCGTGTATGTTATTTTAGATGATGAGTCATCTGCAGTACACAGTTTAAACAAAATAGATTAAGTCCCATCACGTGAACACTGGGTAGACAGTACTTTTTATTAGAAGAAGAAAAGATGCACATTTCATATACAAAATCACAGAAAGAATCTGTTGAGTAAAAATGAACCATACTGAAAAAGACCAGACAGCTTTAAAATACATCTAAGGGACCACATGGAATAACTGCCTGTATCTTTTAGTTTTGAACCCCGGTTGCACGAGTCGGTTGGTTCAGACTTCATTACTTTTATGGCCTCCACTGTGTAAAGTGTTATAATGCTGGTAAGTGCCAGCTGTGTTTTATTTCATCCCTAGCAAATGTGCTTTAAAAGAAATCACACCTTTTCCCACAAAGTTACGTAATAATTTTAAAATGCCATAAATTTCTTCAGTTGTGTCATGCATGTATGCTGCAGAAATACAGCGTGTGGTTCTTTCCAATCCCAGGATTCTCGGCTCCACGGCGAGGCTATAAATAGTTAAGTTTTTAGGAGAAGGAACAAGGTATGTTGTAAATGAGAAGCCTCTCTCCGCTTGTGAGCTTTTATTGTTTTGCATGACTTCAGTGCTGGATTCCTGATTCGTAACAAATTCCAAGGCTGCAGACTACAGGCCCAGCCTCTGACTAACACTGTGGTGATTTATTTGAGGATAAATACCTCTGTCCTCATCTTATGACTGAACACAACAGTCCACAGCAGCGTGGAATGCGAGGAATGCAGAGGCTGCAGGAGCTGAGGCAGCAGGGAAAGGCGCGCAGCTATCGGCTGCCCTGGACTGCTGAACCGCTCCGATCACTTCCTCCAGTCAGGAATGACAGGAATTCTCTAAGCCTGTACTTCATGCCAAACAGACTTGTGTTCCCAGGAATGAGAAGGCAGCGAGAATGGCATTTGAGCGTTACCCAACACATGCACCTAACTCATCAACACCTTACCTGGATGAGAAATTCCACACCTAACTGTCAGAGCCGCGCTACAATCCCGCGAGCAATGTTTAGCAACAACTGCAGCTTGCCCAGTTGTCAAGGCAGACTACAGAGCAGCTGGCTCACAATCTCCTGGCCTTGGAAAAATGCAAAGCACTTCTGTTTCCCCTCCTTCTGCCTCCCCGCCCCCCTCAGCAGAGAGCACAGAGCGCTCAGAACCAGGGGAAGCGAAAGGAGCAGATTACAAAGAACAAACGAACAATACTTCAGAAATTGCAAGGTGAAGATGTATGTTTTACTATAAATAGTTAAGTCGGGCTAATTCCCGTTACTTCCTGCTGTAGGAAAACAAAAGAAAACAAGAAGTCACCCATCTAACCACACCAGCCTTTGTGCAGATTTTCCATAGAAACTGAACAAAGGAAAAATCTCACACAAAGTTTTAGACACAGTATGATTTTAGCACGCACAGAAACGAAGAGGGCAGCACTGAATTCTATGAACCAGAGGTAATAAAGCGACACTTACAGATGCGGATTGAACATCCGACTCATTTTAGAAACGTGGTCATTTTCACAGTCTAGCTCATCGTCCCCTTGGTCCATGCTGAGCTTTCTCTTGTTGGGACTGATAGGAGGAGGGCCTGTTCGGTGGTTGGTTAGAGCAGGGGATACTGGAAGAGACTGCATTCTGGGCTCCCCTCTTAGAGCTGCTTCACCTGCGGGAAGAAGAAAAGTCAGAATGAACACGACAGGGAAGAGAGAGGTCAAACAGCATGCTCGTTGCAATTGTTCTTGCAGGAAAACTTCCCAACCAGATGCCAGCTCTGCACAGGCACATTTGGAACATGGCTGTAAGATAAATAAGGCGTCACAAAGCATACTTCAGTGCTTTATGCTGGAATAAACAACTGAAAAAAGGTAACGTGACAGGGGTCCACTCCCCCCAGACGATCTGAGAGGTCGAGCTAACACCTCTTTCCAACAGCATTTTTGTTCAGAAGCATTCCTTCTTACAAGCTGCCATTCCAACACTGAACTTTCATTACCTCACTCTGCAAAGCATGACTGTTCGCAATGGAATACGCTCTGTTCCTTTTCTTATGGTTGCGGTTATAAATTCCAGGACTACACTTCACATTTATACCAAGTAGTCGAGATCTAAAACTGAATAAATGTTCAAATTCTCAAATTATTCCTTTTGTAAAAAGCTGTCCAAAACAAGCTTGTCTGGTATATAACTATGCAAGGTAAAAATGAGGGAAAAAACTGGAACTTGCTGATGCAAGTGCAAGTTTGTCCTTAAATGTCCTTCTCTAGACTTCTAAACTATGTTTGGAGCAATGAACAAAACAGCACAGCTCTTCAGCACAAGAATCACAGCGTTTCAAGAACGCTAATTTTCAACTGGGCAGGCTGGTGGTAGAGTACCGAGTAGATGATAAATTTTATAACATCCAACACTTATCACAAAATGCCATTCACAGCACATGGGAGCTGTGTGTAAGTAACTCCAGAAATCACAATTACTTGCGCATAAACACGTTCACGTATTGTTACTAAGCGTGTATTACAGCGTGACCACAGTTCTCTTCCCATTTCAATTACAGGTCGCGCTAAACGTGTAGCCTACAGCACAGTGCTGCATCTCACCAGCAGCTACGGACTTCCCAGCTCACATCCTTACAGCCGCAGGTCGTATTTAGACTTCACAGGGATTTAGAGATGTTAAAAATGGGGCCTCATAAGGGGCTTGGAGAGGAGCTAAATTAGCCAGGGTTACCTATTCTGGTAATAGCCCTGAAATAGCCGCTTTTGCTAGAGTTTAAAATTTGTATTTTTCCTACACTGCCAGAAGTATTTTGTTTTCTACATGGCCGTAATTTCCCAGAATTAAAATTAGGATAAAGTTAACTCCATCTACAGCCCCGCGGTACCTGACAATGGAAATCTTTGTACGCCACCACACATTTTCACATCATCGCCGAGGCAGACGATTTATAAAACGTTGCCCTAATTCCACACACGACAAATAGTATTTTGTTGGAAAAAGAACGAGCGAGGAGAAAACCTCCTGAATGTTTACCAGTAAAAATAAGCATTTTGCCAATTTAGTCAGCATAATATAAACTAGCAAATATACACTGACCTATAATATACCACAAGTCATGATTTCTATTAAAGACTCTGGCACCAAATGGAAATAGGAACTTTCCATCCCAGCTCTAAATAGTAAAAACTGTGCTCTGCTGCAAATGCTCCAGGACAGAGATCCAGACCCTCTCCTGTTCGCAACAGCCAAAGCGTTAATTGGGAAGACCCCTGCAACTACTCTAATGTCTCAAGAGAATCTTTTGTTAAAAAGACCTCTTGAGGTCTTTTTGATTCTTCTTGAGGTCTTTTTGAACCTTCCTATCAGTAAAAAGTCTGCAGTTTTTCTTCAGCCTTTATATTTTGCCAGTAGAAACCTCCGCCTACCTAGTGTTCATATTCTAAACTGAAGAAGTCAACCACATCATACCAGTTTCTCTCAGTGAGGAATCTCCCTCACTTCTGTCTTTGAAAAGAACAAGTTAATAACAATGTCAAAACATAAAACTTCCATCAGCTAAGGTTCGTGGTACTTTCGTGCCACCCATACGCCATCACTCTTCTCTCTGCGATATCTCAGATCACTTCTGAAGACTCAAACACAAAATCCCATCACAGGAATTACAAACTCCGTGTAGGCATCTAACTCCTACTGACTTCTCCTGAGCAACTCCTGACAGGAACACAGGCAATCTAAACATCCATGTAAAGCTAAGAAAGGAACGGCTTCTAATTAAAGCCTGTCGAATCTGGTAGAGCATTTTCCAAATTGTAAAGTAATGTGGTCGTTCTGCGGGGGACACCAAGGCCTTCAGATACACTGGACGGTTCTGGTGTGTTTATCTGCCCAAATGAATCCAGTTAAATCTCCAAACAGGCGGCAGCGGTGAGCAGGCAGGAGCAGCAAGAGCCCTCACAGGACAGGCTGGGCCACGCTGTGGCCAGAAGACACGGGTGGCCAGCGACCAGCATCCCGACAGCCCACCCTGCAGACACAGGGCAAGCAGTCAGCAGCACCAAACAAGAGTCCAGATAACTGGGAAAGATCAAGAGGAAAAATAACCCGATATTGCTTATGGGGATAAACTGCATCTTCATACGGCGCAGCACAAATACAGAGTGAGTTCTCACATGGTCTGTAAGTTTGATGAGGGCCAGAACTGCTTTTTATTTCAATAAAAAGGCGACCTTCCCCCCACTGCTCTCCTCCTTACCACACTTGGATTTGAACCAGAAAGGGAGAAACCACAGCGGAGTCTACCACCCCAAATGCCGTTGTACTGACTGGATTTGTCTCCCCAACTGCCCGCACTCCATGGTAACCAGACTCACATCACGCCGCTGGCAAGACAACGCTCTGATAAAACAACTGTGTTTTATAAAATTCCCCAAGTCCAAACTCCAGGCTTCAAAATTCATTACTGTGACGGCTTGTGTCTGCGCTGCAACTGAGAGCAGAGATAGCAAACACATTTATTGTGCCTCTCATAATGCTGCTCTTTGTTTCAGTAAGCAGCTGGTGTAAGGCACTCCAGATCTGCTGCTCTCAGATAGTTCGACCTACAACTATTCATACTAGTCTCTCTTTTTTTTTTTTCCTTCTTTCTTTTTTTTATTAAAACTGTTAGGCAACATGATAAAGCACAGACAAGCTGAACAGAGATAACAGCGTGACGTAGTGTCTGCCCATATAGCGGTTCTGCAGCCGTGCACTCGGCTGACAGAGGTCCATGCAGTCAGCAAGAACGCGCTTTATTTTAACCACTTACGAGCCTAAACTGGAAGGGATTCTAATTAACACACGCAAACTAAATGTTTGTAAAAGCAGCAGGGCTCTTTTTGGATACGTACACCCCCAGGACAGTTCTCTGTGAGCAGCGGATCTTCAGCAGTGTTTGCGTTTCTCCTGCAGTATCTGCGTCCCTACCGAAATGACCACGCAATGCAAACATCGCAACGGCAAAAGCCGTGTTTTTACAAGTGTGGATTCGATAGCAAGACACCAGAGAGGTCTTAAAATATGTCTGAGAACTCCAGGAGTTACCAAAGACTGGGGAAAAAAAAAATACACACTATTTTGGCAGTTGGCTTCCTTCCTGTGACCCAGCAGCTCGGTATGGGCTGCAGCGAGACACGGCTGCCATACCCTACTGCCCCTCCCCACTTCCTCTCTCCCGCCGGCTCCTGTTAATGCATAAAATCTGAGCACTAACTACAGTCCAGGGATTAAACGCTTTGTCTTTCCAACTGAAGACTGACTGTCTTCTTAAGACAGGCTGAAAAAAAACTACTCCAAAGAAAATTCCAGCACTGCCCTTGCCCATTTTACTTTTCCGTTCTGCATCTGACAAATGGATTTGTCCACAAGAGTGGATTCCTGACACAGTTACTAACTTTGGAGAAAAAAACCCAAACAATTACCATCAGTTGTGGTGTCTGTCAACAGGGTCCTCACTTTTAAGGTCTTGGATTGAATTACCATGACCTCAGGCCACTCTATTAATTAATAAAATCATGGGCACGACAGTTTAACAGACTTTAATTAACATGCGTTACACCTTTAATTACCTTTTCCAATCCCTCCATGCAGACACACTCTCATTAGCAAAAGGAGTTGCCTCATGTTCTCAGGAACAGACATTCCCAGGAATCAGTAGTACATTAAGATCTCCAAGAGCAGTTTTCTCTACTGATCCAAGATCAAAATTTAGCCCTTGTGACTTACGAAACATTCAGCTGAAAAGCCAAGACATTCACAAAAGCTATATAGATGTGAAAAGGATACTATGAAATTAAATTCGTTTTATTTTCTATTCCGATATTCTAACAATCACGAGATTAAATTGCAAATAGATTGGAATGAATTTATAAACTACTGCACGTTTTCTTCTACCATCTCAAACACAGCAGTCAGTCTGTGCCAACATAAATGGGGATAAATGGCATAAAAATTCCAATTCATGGACAAAAATCACATGATTTGAGATATCAAATACCAAGCAGGGAAGTCACTGCAAGTTACTCAATTCAACAAGTCATCAAAACAAGTTACCAAAAAAAAGAATCACGATAGTGCGACAGAATTAATCTGCAGATGTTGTCAGCTGCCTAGCTCGGGTGTTACTTCACAGCATACTGTACACTGATATCCTTCAAACTGTGAAATTCCCCAGAAATTAAATCTGTGTGAAATCGTTAGACTACAGACAATCTTAAAAGCATGTAATCTAAAGTAGATTTACTTCACTTGCTTTACCACAGAAAATGAGTTAATCCATTCAGACTCCTCAGCAGTAAATCTTTGGTTCACAATAAAAGACATCCTAAGAAACAGTCACAAATGATGTTATTTGTATGATTGCTGAACATTCCTATAACCCCCACTCAAGCAAAAAAAAAAACCCAAAAATTCCTTACGTAAAACATCATTTTGTACCACTGCTTTATGTCTGGATTGCAGTTTCTACAAAAGGTATGATTTAAGCTGAGCTTAAAAAAGATTTAATTCTGGGAAGTAGTCTGCCAACACTGTAAACTAAGTCACACTAGTCTGCATTTCCTTTGTATTATATAAAACAGGCCTACCCAGAGAGCATAATAAACCAGCCAACTACAGGAACAACACAAAATTAAGTATTAATGAGAACGGCCTAGTCATAAAATGCTGCTATGAAATCAGAGCTTGGAAGTATTTTTTATTATAATTGACAGATTTCTTTCAGCAGCCAACTTAACAATTCACTTATCTGACACATATTTTACTGACTTTGCTGAAAGACGACAGAAAGCTAACGTAGGAAACCAAACAGTCACATACAGCAGAACTGGCAAATGCCTGCTCTCATTCGTTTACAAAACATACGAAAAGCACTCACTCCTGGAACCAAGCTCTGGCTACCACTGCACAGAGATACCTGTGCCAGAAAAGCCATGGCCAAAACCAAAACGCAGTGATTAAATCGACTGTTCTGCTCTGGCTCCTCCATCTGACCGCGTCTGCCAACGAGGGACACGTTATGCTTGACATTGCAAGCAGGAACATAAAATAGTGACCTCTGTAATCAGCCATCTCCACCCACCTTCTCCTCCTCTTTTGTTTGAAAGACTGCAGGAAGAGGAGAGGCAGAACTTGGGTACAGCGATGTCGCTTGCAGAGCGCAGGCACGCTTGCTTGAGGATCCTTTCAAAAAACACCTATTGTTAATCAGAGCTGAGCAGCACAGGTTAAAGCACATTTCAGCTTAACAGGTCTTGAAAATGCTGTATTGTATACAAAACACTAATTGCAACAGGCAGAAAATGGCAAAAATGCTTCCCTGGACCTAACTGTAACCGTATTTGCTCCTTCCACTATACTGTGAAAAGCTGGCTACATCTGACATTCTCTCTGGTCACACTGCAAAAGCGCAGCTGTACAAATTGCACATGCATACTCTGTACCTAAACTGACTCACATGGGTCACTGCTTCAGTTCCTCACAAACCTAAGAGAAGTAAAAAGCCTCTGCTGACCACTTGACTATGATTGAAATAAATCCTCTTCACTCTGCTAACCAGGTACCAAACCGAAAAAGTCTCCTTTTAATACACTTTTGGAGTTGAGTAAAAACAAACAAACAAACAAACCAACCTGTAAAAAAGTATCTTGGTAAGTAGGCAAGAAATTGATGGCATGGAAAGAAGAAGGGCAGCGGATACGCCACAAAGCAGGCAGGATGGAATAAATGTTAATGCTCCGGTCTGGCAGAGCTCCTTCATATTTCTTCTATCAAATTTCAACTTTCACACTTCAACAGCTGTGACGGTGGGGCTGTGTTCAGTTCCAACTCAACAACGAACTCAGGATTAGCTCTAACTGCAGAGCATCAGACTACTTCATACATTTGCTGACCTCCCTTTAAGACGATGTCCCATTTAGCTAACTCTTGCCATATCTGTCTAAAAAATGTTCCTTTCTTCAGCTTAGAGTACCTGTACTCATGTAAACTATAGCTAGAAAAAGATTCCAATTATCTGGCAGACAAGGCTTAAATGCAATCAAGGCTAAATTACACTAATCTCCAGATAAAAAGCACCAAGGATGTCTGTAACATTCGTTAACATCAACATCAAAAAAGGATTTCCCTCCGTTCCAGACTGAGGATGGGGTTTATGCTGAGGAAGCAGGGTTGCTCCCGAAGAGCACTCCTTTCTGAGCCTTTTTGCCAGCTTTCCCAGGGAAAACCTGGATCAAACATTTAAAGTCAGTTAATAGGGACTAAAAACCAAGGTATCATTTTATGTTTGGTGAAAGCATTACAGGGGCTCATATAAAAGGCAAGCTGCCATGCTAGGTACAGAAAGCAGCACGAGCCTTAATACGGCGCTCTCGAGCACCCAGCCCTGCCGAATAACACGCGTTTGGTACGCAGCAAGGTCTGAAGTAATTACAAACCAGTGGACTGTCCTACACAGACACACCGTCACACTCTGGCTAGTCTTGTCCTCTGTACGCAGTCAGATACACACAACCCTCACGCAGGTAAAAGCCAGGGCAGTCAACACGCTGGCAGATAAAGGAAACTGGCAAAAGAGCACAAACAGCCCTGCGTGAGATACTTCAGAACTGACAACAGCACCTTGCTGGACAAGTCAACAAAGGTACAACCACTAAACCCCTCAGCCTAATGGTACTTCCTACGTAGAACACTGCAGATTACTTTTATTTGGTGCAGAACAGCACAACCCAACAAGGGCATCCCAAACAAGGGAGGAAAAATTTTTTATACTGAGGGTGGTGAGGCACTGGCCCAGGATGCCCCATTCCTGGAAACATTCCAGGCCAGGTTGGCCGGGGCTCTGAGCAACCTGATCTGGTTGGAGATGTCCCTGCTCCTGGCAGGGGGGTTGGACTGGGTGGGCTTTAACGCTCCCTGCCCAACCAAACCCTTCTGTGATTCTATAAAAGAGAAAGGAAGACAAAGGGAGAAGCACCATTTACATTTTCTGCAGCAAACAGCAGATTTCATGTCCTCGCATTTGCTTAGAAAACATGACATTAGTATTTACTGGTCAGCAAAAGATGTACGATCCATCTAACTCCCTGGCAAAACACACTGCAGTGTAAGTACTGTGGTGTATCCCTACACCATACTCCATGTATAGCAATACAGAAATTTAGTCATTTCTTCAGTGCTAGGTAACATTTTCTCCTCCATGCAGTTAAAATCTCTACAGATTCTAGGCAAGTGTCCGGGTTACAGAGAGAGGTGAAGTCCCACCGGTCTCGGTGCCTCAAGATAAAGACACTGTCATTTTCACCTTGTAACCTGGCTGGAACGCTTACTGGGACACATACGCTTCACAAAGAGTGAAACAAAGAGCGTGCTGATGGGTACAGCAACTCCTAAAACAGAAAATAACTCCAGAATAAATAATGAAAACTACCACCATGCAAAGTTTAAATAATAAACATATCATCAGAATTCAGCTTCCTTTATCTATTTGCAAAACTATTATACGACATTCTCTCACGCTTCTGATCGGTAGATTTTAAAGGCTGCCAGATAAAAAGATTTATTTTATTAAATATATAAAACCACTGTCAATAACAGAACACAACTTAAATACAACTGCAAGTCAACATGTTGAAGACGTTGCCTTCCCAAACAATGGTGGTTTCAGATCTAGGTGTTCTTTCTTTTGTCACCCCACCAAATAAATTACTTCCTGTGTTACATAAAAGACGGCAAAGCTGAACTGATCAAAGACTGGCCTGTCTTCCAGCAGAAACAATCAAAGCTAGAAGACCCACCATCTATTTCAAAAGAAAATCAAAGTCACAGCAAGGTCACCACAGAAAAAACCGTTAGACTGGGAGCTCAAGCTGTACTAGATGGTACCTTGTAACTGTGTACTTTCATGCAATGGCAAAGAGAAACAAATAGGAAATTCAGTCTGTGAAAGCTCAAAGTTGAATAACATCTCCTAAGCAGACAGGCAACATTTGCTACCCTGCCCTGGGTTTTTCAGACAGTTTCTGTTAGTGGCCAGCAACGCAGATACTCTGGTCTGAAAGAGCACCTTCTGCTCCGACGGCTGGTATTTCACGGATATGATCCTAACTCTAGACTATTGCACGGGGTACTCAATGCCCTTTGTGGATATGAGCACAGTCAGTATGTTCTAAGACAACAATTAAAACATTAATTTGGAGATGTTTACCTGTAAGGGGGTCATACTAAAATTTAATCCAATAAATTGTGCACTGTTTCTTTCCTAAGGATTTGCAGCAAAAGGTGCTATGCAAAGGTTAAAAAAAAATCCACTTATTTAAATTTGAGTCTATTTTCAGATACACTGCAAGCTTTTACTGCAGTTTACTATAAACATGCTCCAAACACCTTTTCTCACATTATTCTCCTTTCCTACATGTGGAAAAATTCAGAGCATCAAAAAGAACGAGTTTTCTAAAACAGAAATCTGATATTGCACTTCCAAGCAATGTTTCTTTTATTCCCATTTTATTTTTTCCCAAATTCCCTACCTGGAAGATAGAAGGCCCTCAAGAGAGGATATAAATGCTGTGTTTTTTAAATACAAACACAAAAGCAAACACACTCAAAATATTAGTAAAATATGGACAGAAGGGTGGCTCCCTCGGGAATGGATTTGGACAAAAGCAGGGTCACTGTTCAGACCACTGCACTGCGTGCAAGTCCTGCAAAGCTTAGTGTTAAGTTCCAAAATAAAAATACCCAAAGCTGCTGCCACAGGGCAGGAGGAGCTGGGGCTGGAGGCAAACCTCAAGCTGTAATCATCGCACGCACACGGACACACAACCAGGAGCTGCTGCCACCCTCGCGGTTACCAACAGGATCATCTCTTCCTAAACTGAGGCGAAAGGAGCACATTTCATTTGGCCTAACGAACGCAGGAAAAACTGCAATTTCAGTCTTGGTTTTGTGCTACCTGATTGCAGGCTGTCTGAAATGGACTCATGTATTTAAGGAACACAGAGCCCCTTCAACCAAGCTGGACAGAATATCGAAGACTTTAATCCACAGAGCGTCAAAACCATTCCAACCCATCTCCCACAAAGAATCCATTGTGCAGAACAAAATCCCTTTGTCCTTCAAAATGGGCTCCAGAGTCCCTTCCACAGAGGGAAAGCAAGAGAGCAAGGACAACTGTGCAGGGCAGGCAAGCACTCTGAATCCAACAGCAAACTCCATGAGCCATTCAGATGAAAACAAGATAGCCTTTTGATCGCGCTATTTACACAGAAAACGAGGAGGACGTGTCAGCTTGCCAGTTCCTTATTCGCAGGGTTTTACTGTAAGTGATGGCAGTGGGCTGAGATATGCCCCAGCCAGTGCCTCAGCCGGTCGGAGAGAATGCATTCAAGCTCATCATAAGCACTACAAGGCTGGATAATACAGATCCTTCAACCCACTAGCTTTGTGTTATTCCGAGACACAGCCCCTCAGATGCTACTCACTTGTAGTGTTTTAATAAACAAAAACTTGTGAAGGCTTCATCTTCTAAAAAAAGCCCAGAGAACAGTGTGGCTCATGAGATGGAGAGGAAAGGATGTCATGTAGTTTCTCCAGGAGTATGGGTGCTGGTATAAAGAAATACACACTAAAAAATCCCAAGTTATTACCATTGTTCCTGAAAGGACTGTCTTCCAAAACAAACAGATGACCAGGCACACACCACCACTAAGGAAAAAGATAAAATTAATTTTGTTCTCCTGACACAGCAGTATTTAATCTTGGGTTCAGGACATGCAACTAAGATAAGTAATTTTACCGAGGAAAAAACCAAACTTGCTATGAAGAGATCCACCCAAAAAATTCAGGTAACCACAGAATACAAGAGCTTGAAAACTGTTGTTCTGGTAGAAGATTCCGTTGCGAAAAACATGGTACCAGAGAATATTACTGATTCCTCCTCAAAAGGACTGAAGATACTGGGTCTGAATTAACGCTCCTACCCACTCCAATAGTCAGCTCTCCTACGCGGCGACCGAGATTGCTAGAGGCTGTCAGATTCACGGAGATAAAAGGAAAGACAGCCCTGTGGCGCTAAGGGATAGATGGGAGCGCTGTCTGAATCCTAGCTGCACTGTTTACTTCACAAGCAGGGTGGTTTATGGGGCCAAGCTGCAGGGTCACTTAAAATAAATGTTCTCTCCAAGGGGAAGCCAAGGCAGGAAAGATAGAGGGAGGGATTGTGTTTGCTACCAAGAAATTACATGCTGCCTGGACAGCCTTTCTCACAGTTTTCTGGGCACTGAGAGCAGGTTTTCCAGAACTCTTGGAAAAGCAAGGAACAAGCAGAAATTCATATTTTTCAAGTTATCTTGACAGTCATGGGATTGGAACGGGTGAGCAGTACCAAAGTCACACTCTGTCTCTCGAAGACCTTAAACTAGGTCTTCCTCCCCCTGTACCTACTGGTCTTTAGCTGAATCTCCCTTTTGATTCACTTAACTCCAGGCTCCCTGTTTATTTATTTCAAAGTTGGAGAAGCAAGTCATTCCTGACAAAAGACAGAAAAGACAGGTAAGTGCAGATGGGTTGATAAAACAAAGGTAACAAAAAAGGTCAGTTGTATGTGTGTCCCACCATTCACGGGATACCAGCTCCACAGGATCCAGAAATTAAATCTCTCGCTACATTACTATGATATCACTCCCCAGTTAATCATCTGTTAAATCCTTCCCCATTTTACCTGAATGATGTACACCCTAAACATTTCTGCAGCTCTCTCCCCTCCATCACACATTAAGGATGTTCCACCCCATTAAGCAGGCACTCCGTTAAACACCACTGCGAAGTTTTTAATGGGACCAAACAGCCACTCCAGGGGCAGTGAGACACTGTATTAATTAAAAAGGTTTGGAAGCACTGCTTCAGGTCATAAACAGGCTACTGGCCTGCCTGCTGCCAAGTCGTGCATTGCATGACCACAGCTGGACTGCTCTTTAATTGAAGTTTCTTATCCCAACTCATCTTCTGAAGAGAATATAAAATCAACTGCCGGCATCAGTGGGCACACTCCTTTTATGCAACTCAACAGGCCTCAAATAAAAAGAGCAGACCTGTGGAGGTCCTGTGGCTTCTTCCATCCCACTCTTCTTTGTAGGAGCCCATTCCTTGTATCAGCTAAAAAGACTCAACTGCTTCCCCCGAAACAGATTCCATCATCTCAGTTTAAAGGGGTCCACTACAGATGAGCCACAGTCACAAGAGATTTTAGTGCAAAAGCTCCTGTTCCCTCCGTGACTGCTGTGCAGAAAGCAAGCATCTAGTCCATATATCATCAGTCCAATTTTCAAATATCAGAGTTTTTATCTGTTTAGCTGATTAATTATGATTTTTATTTGCACATCTCAGGAAAAAAAAAAGGTAGAAGTACCTTTCATTTACTAACAGACCACAGTAAGGTTTAGCAGCTACGGCAAAGTATCACAAGCAAGGCACTTTGAATGCTGCTGGCAGCTTCATCCCTGACTTATGAGAATTTAACCAATTACAGCTTTTTTTCCCCCTCTGTAAATAAGTATAAAGTAAATAAGTATAATGCTCACTATTTATTTCATGCGGATAGCTGAAGGTTGAACTAACCGGGCTTCTGTGAGGACTAGGATTCTGCAGAGAGGATTAAAAATATCTATATACAAATACATTACAATGAGTATTAAAACTTTTCTTACCGTACTTGGTTCTAAATGGACTCATTGAGAAACACTTGAAAGCAAACAGGGTGGAGTTCAATTTACTGTACCACAAATTAAAACTCAGGACACCCACAGATCAGCTGTTAAGGCAAGCATAATGTACCTCGTCGCAGTTACAGTCTTCAAAATTAGGACTTTTAAGGATTTTTAAAGGAAGATAACTTTTTTTTTTTGCGCTGATGATTTAAGTTAGATACATTTATTATAAAACATTGATAAGAGAAGCTTTTTCTAAGAGAGAGAAACTAGTCAGGAATCTCTAAACATCATTGCTAATGCTGGAATTCCTATTTTTGACACCTTTGGTAAACAGCTCAGTATGATGCCTACAGCAAGACAAGAGCAAAGTGTTCACTTCTTTAACTGCAGCCACTGGTTTGAGAGTATTCAGCAGGAAAAGTGTGCATGTCAGCATTCTCCCAGCTGGCTCTCTGAGATTTAATTTACGCCAACCACAGAGTGACTGCGATAGCTCTCCGAGATGCCACAGCATGAAGACTGAAGGGTGGGGGTTAAACAAGCAGCAATGCACACCAGATGTCTGAGGAGGACAGCTAAAAGATCCGGAGCACAAGGAAGCATATTGAAAAAAAAATCCCCTTCAATGCCATAAATATTTATACTAAATCCAAGAAACTGGCCGAGTTCAAACTTGTCCTATATGAATCATACAGCATTTCCCTCACCCCCTCTTCATTTAATGTGTTCTGTATAAAACCACCACAAAGGAGGTGCCATAGTTATGTCAACTTTTTTTTTCTATATGCTAAGAGTAGTTTTCATAGAGCTCCTGCTTTAGAACAGATTACTTTCCAAAGAATATAAACAGAACAACTAAATAGTCTTATTTTACTTGGCTAGCTCTTATGTGGCATTCATTGGTCTTCCTAGATAATGTAGATACACAGAAATAGTTTCCTTTTGACTGGAAAGGAACTTTGATTTTCTTCATACGGGCATTTAATTACAATTAGCAATGCATCACAAAGGAAAATACTCAAATTTAGTAATCTGGAGCCAAGAAACAATAATGCTCTGAAAGGTTCTGCTCTGAAAGTGGCAAAACCCACTAATCTTACAAATACCTAAATTTATTTTCAGAAGTGAGACAAACTAAACATGAACAAATAATAAAATTGGAGGTCACCATACCATCCCTGAAGTGCAACCAGAGTGCACTAATGCCATCTGCAAAACAAGTAAATACTCAATCCCAAAAAGACAACAGCTATTTCAAAAGATCCACTTAGCAGCTTTGGTTTTCAGTTTTCACTCTTCTTATGCAAAGGATTGCTGGGCCGGGCACTTCGTAGATGGTAGCGACAAAAAGCTATTGCCAACCTGCTGTTCTGTGATTTTTGGTTAAAATAAAACATAATAAATATTTCAATATTGGTTTATATTCCTGTACAGCAGTGCTATTCCTATCCTGAAAAAAAAAAATAGGCTCATCTACTAAAATGCTCTTACTTCTAACTACAGCCCATGTTTAAAGGTAAAAACCCCTATTTCTGCATGCTGAGGAATAAATATTAAGTCTTGCAAACCAAGGAGGTGTAATGCTGAGTGGTTTCCATGCCTGCTGTGTCAAATGGGTTTCCAGGAAAAACTACTGCTTTTTAAACAGAACTGGTTCCAAATTTTTCCTGGGAGAGCAAATAGATTTCCTGGAACCTGCTAGCAACGTTTGGAAGAATAGGAGGAAAGTTATACACTACAATGCTTGATTCTCACAGCTGACAAGAACACTCCAAAATGAGGAGGAGTGAAAAAGAACATGGCTTAAAATAATCAAAGATAAACTCCTGTAACAATGTGCATTATGAAAGAACAGGAGGCACATTTTTTGTGAAGGAACTAAGCTGGCACATACACGCTGAAGGCATAGTTGCTTTCCTCCTCCTCTGCCAGAAAGGCTAGAACATTCCACTTTATCCCAAGTATTATTTACCTCCATCCACTGTCACACTACATGTTAGGAGGGAAAATCTGGACTGCACTACGCACTATGTTTTAACAAGTTCTTGTTTTTAACATTAGCAACAACAGAAAAAGAAAAATGTTACTTAAAAAAAAATCTGATACCAAAGGGTGCCACGACACTTAGGTAAAGGCAGCACTGTAAACTCTGTTTCACACTTTCGCCCCCCACACTGGTATTACTTCTAGGTGAGATTTTCAGGACTTGCACTCCAATTAAAACTAGGTATCCAAAGGTCGTTGATGAAGATGCACCACCTCGCTGAAGTTTCTGGATTACTTTTTCTTCGGCTAGAACCAATGCTGTGGCGGTCCCAGGAACACCACTATTTCAGTTTCACTGGGGCTATACAAGAAAGAGCTGCATGGAGCCCTTTCCTAGCAACTGAAACGCTCCAAGCTCGCCTTACCCGAGGATCAGTGCCAAACTACTACTGATGGTAAGAATAAAACTCTTCCAACTCCATGGGGTGTACAAGTTGACAGAGGTAACCCTAATGAAGAGCTCAACTGCCCGTTCCAAACTGCGCTTCCGCTGGATGATCCACGGCCTCTCTCCGTCCCACCGGGACTCCGAAGATCCCTGCCAGTACAGACCAAGCTACGCGCGCCATTACATCGACTTGCAGAGACAGGCACGAGAACGGCAGCTCTTCCTTAAGAAGAGCTGTTAGATGAAGCACCAGGGGAAATCTGCCTCCAGGAAATTAAAACTGTGCATCACGGCGCTCGCGGCGTACGTGTTACTGCACCGTGCTTATGCAACAACATCCAGCAGCGCTGTATCACACCGGCAATTATCTGCCGACGCACACGGCTTTCACTGAAAGGGAAAGGAAACAATGACTCTGTGTGTCCAGCAATCGCCCCATGCCGATTTGTACAGAAATTGCCAGGGAGATGATACAGACTGCATCAGGAAGAAAAAGTTGGCTGGCTTTAAGAAAGAAATTAAACCCCAAAACACGCATGATTCCTTAACACTGAAAAAGTAAAATACCATTTTTGTAAACACTCCTCCAGATACTTGTATTCATCACTACCTCATACTATTATCAGTGAAAAATTATAGGCTCTGTCCTGCTGGATTATTGTTAGCGTAAACAACTTTGCTAAATTGCTTGGCACACTGTCCGCATGCAGCGTGTTAAAACTCTGTAGCCTATTCAGCCAAAATCAAATATAAAGGCCCATCTGTATTAATCCTCAAGAAGAAATTAATAGCCAACTATTTTCATGCAAAGCAGATATTTAAAAAAGGCAAACCCAATACATATGGATGAACTTTTTCATTCATAATTTTAGATGCCGCACAATGGAGACTGTTGTTCAAGATTTATTTTTTTCCCTAACAGTTCTCCATACAATACAGTGCATTGTTCAAACTCTGGAGCAATTTAAGCTTTTTCAATGCCTCCTAAAATCCCTGGATTTATATCCAAAGAGACCTGGCACTGCAACAAATTTGACTTGTGAGTAACAAGTTACAGCCCTTAAGCAAATTGCTCATTAACACAGAATTCAAATTACTGCTACAAACCTCACTACCTTTTATCTCAGGAAAAAATGTGCGGCCTATCTTATCTGTTGAAAGTTGTGGGATAACCCACTACTATATTTGCTTTTTTCAATTTCCTTGTTTGAGTTCTCAGGACAAATGCTGAACTCGCATCAAGGGTGAGGAGAACAACAGAACTCCAGGGAAAAAAAAAAAATGCTTACATATGACCTAAATCTATCTTGCCTTTGATGAATGAGGAAAATAAACTGAATTTTGATGTCAGTACTGAAAAGGATATTCCCAACTTTGTGCTAGGAGGAAATGAGTAAGAAAAGCCCAACTGTGAAGTTGGAGCTCTTTGTTTTTTCCTGATAAAAGACACTGAAAAAGCAAAACCCACAGAATTTTCTACAAATGGGGAACATTCTGTAGGTACATCTTAATTTACATGACTTGGAACAGAAATTTTACACTGCATTACAAACAAGAACCCTTAATTCACCGTGAACGAGATTTTTATCCCATTTATTATTCCACTGACTCTTAACAGAAGAACAGTGTTAAAGTCATTTCATATATTTAGAAACTAAACCAAACTTTGGAGTTAATAGGAGAAGCTGATGTTACAAACCCAGAGTAAAATGCAAGGTCAGCAAAGAAAACTGATGGAAACTGTTCTTCAGAAAACACGTTACTCCTCATTAAAAAGCAAATGAAGATAGCAGAATCGGTTTCAGGCTCCTGGTTTGATACCAAAGCTCTAAGCTGGCCTTCTTGGCCAGACACACGTACATTCAAAACGCCTCGCAGTGCCCTAGGAAGATACACAGCCATGCAGGCTCAGCGCTGTAGCCAACCACTGCTTCGCCGCTACGGGAAGTCAGTGAAACAATTATGTAATGTGCCACTAACTAGTGTAAGCTGTCCTGAAACCAAAAAGGGGTGTTTTGCTGTGAATCTGGATCCAATTTTCTCCATTTAAAAACCTCCAGTCTTCTGGACTGTCCAGAGAACTCTGTATAACTATTTTGAGTGCTCCAAGCCTCATAACATGCCTGGGGGATTTCTTAGCATCTTATTGCATTTCTTTATACCTTTCCCAGCACAGCAGTTCAAGCCTGGAGAATGCAGTAATAACACAAAGCATTTGAAAATGGGAGAGAGAGGAAGGCAGGCAGAAATCTGCCTTCCAACACACAACCATCTGTATGCTCCCTCAGACAAACAATAAAATCAAACAGATCTTCTCCTTGGAGACTGCACCTTCTCACACGTATTCTGTTGGAAACGTGGAGCCCAAACTTGCTCGACTGCCCCTGCCCTAGCCCAAGAGCAGGATCACCTGCGATCTGTTTTGGTTAACTCTGAGCCCTCCTGCCGCTACCTCACAGGAGAGCCTCTCGGAGAAAGAATGTTCAGCTAAAGTTAAGTGAGTTTTCATTGCAAAACAAGATGCAGATGTTCCACCTCTGAATACACGCCCGGATCAAGTGCTTGCCATTTGACAGGAAGCGCTGGGCATGCCAGACTGGTACAGAATGGTTTCTGCTTCATGGCCCTTGCACCTCAGCGAGGACAACAGTCTCCCAAGAGTTTTCTGAGGTCTCTGAGCTCATTAGGAAGAAAACAATGACAAGAAAGCACTACTCATTAAAATGGCTATTGTTGATCGCTGGCAGCAAAGGTTTAGTAGGAGGATATCGCATGTACTGATGCTAACAATCAGCATCCAGATGCTGAGTCAACAATTCAACAAATCTCTAAGTATTTCTTTTTTCTTATGGCACTAAATATATTACAGCAAATTGCTCAGAATGGTTGATCATTGCCAATATAACTGTCACTTCACCATTGGCAAAGACTAAACATTTTCATTTGAATAATTTATAAATTTTCTTTCACAAGAGAGAGAGACAAAACTCCAGTGTTCTCTTTTATGCAACTTGTAAAAAACTCATCATGTTAAAGTATTTTTTTTTAAAATGTAAAATTACTATTTTCCTCCAAAAGTATCAGAGTTGAGATTATCCTGGGGCATCACAAGGAGCTCAAAGCTAGAAGTAATATTAAGAAAACACTCAAAAGGACACAGATTATCAGTATAAAACAACCAACCCTGAGGAAAGGAAATGGCTTTATTCTGTGGTTCAACGTCACAGACCTCCATTCAAAAACCCTCTCCCCTCATCGCTGGTTAGGCACCTCAGGAAGATCACCTAGCCCAAACCTCCTGCTCAAAAGCAGGCTCAACTAGGGCAGGCTGCTTTGGGCCGCGTCAAGTTGGGTTTCGAGCATCTCCAAAGATGGAGACTCCACAACCTCTCTGGGCAACCTGTGCCAGTGGTAGGCCACTCTCACAGTTAAAAAAAAAAAAGAAAATTTTGTTTGAGAAAACAGTCAACTTCAGTTAAGGTTCCATACTACGAAGCGCTCAGCTAAATCCGTGACACACCACTACCTCTTAACAGTTAATGGGAGAACCTCTAGACCTCCCATTTCTCCCCTAAACTCAACCGAAGGACAACTTTCTGTCCATAAAGCAGATCTCACCTACATTAGTCACCATTCTACCTCCTTCCCCCAGACTCCCACTGAGCACAGCAACTCAGAAATACAGTTTATGAACTAAACAGCACTCTGTCAATAACTGTTCCCGTACTCACCGGAGCGTGATGGCGAATGACACTACTTAGGAAGAGAATTAGATTAAGACATAGCTGAGGTTTCCTGCACCTACCAGTGAAGGAAGACTAACCAAGTGCTGGTGTTAACTCAGTAGCCTGAAGCTTGCAGATAACAAAACTTGCTATCTGCAAATCTTGCTGGGCAAGAAAAAGCAGGACTCATCTTGGGATGCAAATTATGTTCTTCTACTCCATGTTCTACTCCTGTAGTTCCATGTTGAACTAAAGGGCTGCCGAACGCACACGATGGAAGAACTTCTCCAGCTTCTCATGTACCAATACATCTCATACCCATCAGCTGCAGCTACAAATCAATGGCACATAGTTCCAGCGGCTCGTGCCAGAGGTGAAAGATTAAAACCACTAGTAAACCTCGTAAAATGATAATGACACATTTCACCAGCATACCAATTATCTCAATAAGCAAAGGCAAGTGGATAAAGAGAGATTCTGAAGGAATAAGGAACCCATCTCATTTATTTCCTGTGGCATATAGGTCCGTAATTCCTTCCTCTGAAATCACAAACCTACTTTCACATCGTGCAAACATATTTCTATCTTAGCCTATATCTGCAAAAGCACTTTCCAGGAAGGCATCTATTTATAAGTAGTTCAAGTATGATGGTCAATAAATCCTAATTAACTGAGTTTGAAAGGGCACTTTGTTGTCAATACAGTTACTACCACAGCAGGGCCTTTGAAAAGACAAGATCCATCACTGCTGACAGCACTCACTTGTAAAGTAAATACTACGGCAGAGGCATGGGAGATCTGTAGGCATCTCTGAAACACCCTTCCAGTTCACTGCAGATGTTGCCAGTGTTTATACTTTTTAAACTGCTGGGATATAAACACCTCACTATAAACACCACTGAAGTTTTGCTTTTCTTTTCTTCATTTTGTGTGTGTTTATTTTAGTGTTAAAAACGTTAACTTCCATAACAAGGGAAACAGCAACAGATGTTTAAACTAAACAAAGACTGCTACAGTAGAGCGTATTCCTTAAGCTGCTCCTTTGCTTTTGAACTATTAAAGCTAAGATCTGGTCAAATAACAATTACTGGAGAAGAGGGTGGGGGAAAAAAGGGGCTGGAAAGAGTCTTCCATAAATATTAGGCATAATTATAATGGGTTGAACCAATGAGCCATAACTACGGTTTTTCTGCTTTAGCCAACAAAACACTCAGGGACATGCACCACGTAAGTAGAATTTTATGCAAAACTTCACGGCCTTCATCAGAAGTTGTCGATTGTTTCCAAATAAAGCACTGGTTACTAGAGAGAGCAAGGAAAAAGTTAAAGTATCCTGCAAGTTTTCTTTTTTTTTTTTTAAACTAGTTTTCTTGCTGTAATGAAGAAAGCACAGGATATGAAAGAGCTTGAAAATTCAACTCTATTGAATCCCAGCTCTGTATTATTCAGACAGGCAAGCTCCAAAAAAAAAGAGTTTTATTCAAGCAAATGTATACGTATTTGTGCAGGAAAGAAAAAGAAGGAAAAAAAAAAGGAATCAGAGACGCTAACAGTTCTACAGGGAGCCCCTCCACTTCCTGAAGGAAAGAAATGTGGCCACGCTGATTTAAGGACAGAAAAGATGGTATTTTCCACGGTGAGGTTCGGCTCCCTCTCTTCTGGCCTGCTCTTTTCCCGGAGAGCACGAACAGATAGCTCCTAGTCCCGTGTGCGCTCCTCACTGTTTCTCCCCTAACAACTACAGCAAGTTTATTTTCCGAACGACCACGGAATACGTTCCTGCTGAATCAGAAGAAAGATTTCTGCAGCGCTGGTGCGCGGCTACGGCGCAAACAGCTCTCCTGCCAAGCTGCATGAGCTCAGCGGTGCCTTCCTCCCCGGCCGCGGCCGGGCCATAACCGCCGCTCCCAGCTGCACGTACGGAAAACTGCGCGGGGGCCGAGGCGCCCGCCGTACCCCGCCGCCGAGGGCTGCGCCGGCTGCCGGGGCCGGGGGGCGGCGGCGGCGGCGGCAGCGGGGGCCGGGGCTCCGCGGGCCGGGGCCGCGCACGGAGGAGGCCGCCCCGGCACCGCCCCCGGGCCCGGCCGGGTTCCGGGCGGAGACGGCCATTAACCGGCTTCTTTACAGCCGGGGGAGCGAGGAACAAAAGCTTTACCGGCCGCAACAGCGACACGCTCCTCTGCCTCTCGGAAAAAAAAAAAAGTAAAATCAACAGCAAAATACTGTTTGTAACAAAAAAAAAAAAAAAAAC
>JAAGAY010145174.1:0-45952 GCA_011801015.1 Ardeotis arabs | reverse complement strand
TTTTTTTTTTTTTTTTTTTTTTTTCTTTCTCCCTCCCGATCAAAAGGCAAAACCAAAACCCCACGGCGCGGAGGCAGGAGGGGAAGGCGGGCGGCTCCCCAGGACAAAGCCCGGCTGCCCGCGGCGGGGGGACGGGGCGGGCACGCGCGCGCGGCCGGGCACGGCTCCGCCGCCAGCCCGCGTCCTCCCGGCGGCGAGCAGCGCGCATGCTCGGTGCGCCCCGCACCGCCCGGGCGGCGGAGGCGCCACAGCGGCCCCCAACGCGCCGAGCGGCGGCGGCGGCGGCGGGGCCTGTGCGGGGAGAGGGCGGGGGGGGCTGCCACTGCCCGGAGGGGAGGAGGAGGAGGAGGAAGGCGGAGGGAGGCAGGGGGAGCAGAGGGGCCTCCTCCGGGCGCGGGGCGCCGAGGCCGAGCACTGCGGAGCAACCCGTTGGTCGGGCTGCCGGGTGGGGCAACAGGGCGACAGCCGCGCGTTTAACGTTAATTCGTTCTCTTAAACGTTCTCTTGAACGTTCCCTTCATTTCCCAGCGCGGCCTCCCACACCCCCCAAGGCCGCTGCAGCGAGAAATAACGCTGTTTCACAGCCAGGGGAGGGAGCGCGGCTCTGGTGTGGTACAGGCCACCGAAGGACGGCGGGGCAGCGGGCAGAGCTGTGCGCGCACAGGCCGCGTCCGGCCAGTCCGGCCCTGTCACAGCTCGTTTTGTAGAGGGCCAGCAGCAGTTAAACACCTTCTGCTCCAGATTTCGAACAGCTGCTGCAGCTCCAGCTCAGATGGCAGAAGCGATGGAGGTTTTGACAGCAGTTGCTCCCAGCCCAGGATGTGGTTGGCCCTTCCGCGGCCCCAGCCTCCGTCACAAAGATCGTGGGTGCTCCTCCAGATGTGCGTGACTCATCCTAGCGGGCAGAACAGCTGGATGGCCAACCCACCGGGCACCGGGTTGCATTGCCAGCCGCTGATCAGCACCTGGAGGCTGATTTGACAAATAAATACTGGGCAAGTTTGATCTTAAGACAAACAAACAAACAAAAAAGCTAATGGAGTCCCCATCTTCCTTCCGCCTCCCTTTGCCCTCTTTGGCTCGGAACAGAACTCATCCCTGCCTTCCCGGGACGGAGAATTCTAATGGCACACACAAGAGCACGGGGTCAGCGAGAACCAGTAACAAACTTTCATTTCCACTTTGAGAATTTCTCCCCTCTGTTAAAAAAGGGGAAAATACTACATTATGGAGGCAACTCGCAGAGTGGCATTTTGTCAAGGCATTTCAAAAAGTACTGCTTGAATGTTCTGGGTATTTCAGTGAGGCTAGGTAATTTAGTTAAAGTTACTACTGAGAAACAGGAATAAGAAATTTATCTCCAAGGGAGATTCCCTAGAACCCAAAGAAGGTTTCTCCTCACCTCAAACACACAAAGTAGTCCTGGGCGTTATCTACCTACGTGCTTCAGTTGAAGAAGAATGTCCACTGACTGGGGAATTCAACATAGCAGGAAACAAGTTACCTGAGAGGAATTTGGCGTTGCTGCGAAGGTGGAGGTCAAGAAGCCTTTTATTATTTATATGCAAAAAGGGCACTCTCCTAATCGGAAGCACTATTAATCTTTAAAACTTTAATGTGGTGTAAAAACTTACGGGTAACATAACAGTATGTTTCGTGGATGGCACCTAATAAATAGGTTGCAGTTGGTTTTTTTGCCTCACGGGATTTCTTACCACAAAAGTTGCAACCACACATCACCAGACCGAAGTAGTGCATGCTATTTTCTAGAAGAATAAATGTTTTTAATGAAGAGAAGAACATTATGATTTTTAAGCGGGGGACTAGAAGTTTGACAGAGCAGATCATGTTGTGCATACTCAAAGATATTCTGTACCAATGCTGCAGATTAAACCAGCCATTTAACAAAGGCATCAAGAGAAGTCTCAGTCTCCAAAGGTACAAACTGTGATAAAAATCCATACCTACAGTATTGACAAAAGACAGGCACGTTTCTTCAGCACAAAATGCAAGCTTCTTATGTAAGCATGTCAAAGCTTTTGGGGAAAATATTTCTGATATGCACAGTTTTTAATATAGAGAATATCCCTGAATTTACGTGAATACAATACATTTTATGGATGCTTGGAAAGGATAAGAAGAGATAAGTATTTCATTTTTCCAATTTAAAATACTTATTTTTTTTTGCGGGAGGTGCAGATGATGAGGAAGAAGAGAAAGCAATATTCTAAACTTCTTTAGAGCAGTGGTCTACAAGACAGGGCTTGCAGATAATGGGGCAAGGCATTGTAGTTCAAAGTACAATACAAATTCCCCTCTGTATTCAAAGATGCGTGTTTCTTCAAGTTGTTTGGAAAAGCAAGGTTGGGTATTGTCTACAAATCGCTGGCTGCTCAGAACTGCTGTCCAGACACTAATAAAGAAGTTAAGTCTTCTTCATTAGACCGGTATTCACTGGTCTACAGGTTTTGAGAGAGTAATGATCACTTTAATATGTGAGTGGCTTTCAGCAGTACAGTATACATGATGATTAACACTTGTCAAATATTGCGTAATGAACAACTTGGATGCTTCACATTAAGTAATAATAAACTGGTACCAAATGGTGGGAGCGTTATGAATTTCTAAATTAAAATGTCTATGCTAAAGTAAGGTAATGCCTAGTGAAAGAACAGGGGGGGAAATTATCAGTGTAAATATATCTCAAGCATTCTAAAACCAAACCTTTCTTTGAAAGGAAACTTGAACAGCTCAGCAAATTCAAGTCCAGCAGACATTAACCTTAAATACTGACAGGGTCACTGTGAAGTACTCTGTTCTTGACAGGACGGAATTCTCAACTGCTTGATTCAAACTGCTGTTCATCAAACACTCGCCAGTTTGAGGTGCCTTCCACGGAACTGAAATCAATAATCAATGCATCAGCTGGTTAAATGCAACATACACGGAAAAACAAGCTATTGGCATCACCCCAGGACTGTTCTTCTACATAGTTAGTAGTTGCAAACAATTATGTCCTGTAGTATCTCTGCTTCATGTTAGCTAGAGTACTTCCTATAGGACTGCACACACTTCCCTTCTGTAAGGCTGATAAATACCCGTATCTATATATAAAAATACTTAAAACACACACTTTTGACACAACAGCATCCCCTAGAGGTAACTGAAAATCCACACGTATCTGTCTGCATCACCTTGGACTTCACATCAAGGTACATTAGATTTGATTCTAATTAGCCGGCAGAGCAGATGAGATAGTTCAGCCCCTTAGTGATTCACTTTCATACGGAAAGCACATTCAGTCTTCACGCAAGAATGTCTATCACAGAAGTGGTGTGAGGCAAGGAATGCAAACGAGGAAAAGAAAAAAGTGGTTCTAGTGAGTAGGTAAGTCACCACTGTCAAAACCAGGAGGCTAAATATGTATTTTGACAGCCAGTCCCTGCATTGGGGTGGAGTTGGACTAGATTTCTGTGTTGCTCTTCTACAACGATCACAGTGAGAAAATACCCAAACTCTTCTTATTAGGCCAGCGGGGAACTGGAACCAGGATGCCTTGCTATTTCTACAAAGTAGCGTGAAGCAACTGGTGCGGTGGGCTCAACCATCTACACTCCACGCGTTTTCTCCAGGCTAGCTCATGTCCCTTGGCAGCTGGAGCACACTGGGGGCACTCTTGCTGCACTTTTTTTGTCCGAACAGAACCTAGCTATGGCTGAGACCGCTCTGTGACGCGGACCAAAGAAGGGCCATCAGGAGAGGCACTCTGAAAGCAAACATCTGCCCCAGCCAAAGCACCGATGTGGATGTACAGTGGCTGATGAGAGGAACAGAGCATTTTTCTGATTTAAAAAAAGCTTGAGACCCTTACCTTTTCAAAGAGTTACAGTGCATGTTGTGAGTGTAGTATGTTATTGTGTCACTGGTTCCTAAATGCTGATAAAACTTTTCCACTATGAAAACACACAGTGCTGGCTTATTTGAGCAATAATAGGACCTAATGTAAAAATAAATTCTTACAATTGTGTATTATTTATTTACCCAAATTTTTGCAGGAAAAATGGCAATTCCTTAATATATCAAGTCCAGAATATCAGATTTTACCGTTTTCCCAGCACTTAGATTGAGCTGCTTTAGAACAAATGTTTTCAAGCAAGCAATGACCGAGCACTCCTCTCTGCTCTCCTCAACCCTGCCCGGTCCTCTGCCTCTCTGCCATCCTCCCCTCGTCTCTCCTTACTCTCTTTTCTCCCATGCTCGCCGCTGCCTCAGGCAGTAGCACTGAAGAGCCTGAGAAGATGGTTCAGGTGCAGTTTTACTAGCGTGGTCTCTGCTCCACGCCACACAACATCTTTCAGTGGGAAAATGCGCAGTGCTGGCTGAGAACCAACATTGTAGAAGGACAATGTGCAAGCCATTCGCTTGGACCCAACTGAAATTTCACCCTTGACCATCATCAGCAAAGAGGAACTATTTCTACAGTGACCGATTTTGCAACTGAAAGAAAAAAATACAGTCTTTATGGAGGTGAGGCACACTCTGATATAAAACACCATAGAGCATTGCTCAGCAGAATTCCATTTCTGAATGGACACGACTACCAGTTGCAGCTCCCGAGGGCGGGCAGGCAGTTACGATATACCCACCTATGAGCTGCTACCTCAATACGCTCCAAGAAGGAGGTGGAGGAATAAAGCAAGAGTACCTAGATAGAGGTTTTACCTTTTTTCTCTAGCTAAAAAAAAAAAAAAGCAAATTTTAGTTAATAGCTGCTAGGTGGCGATGTGCCTGAAGGAAAAATATTGCTTTTCCTTTTCCATACACTCAACTGCAGAGTTGCTGCACTTACCACCTCAGCTTTTATTATTTCAGTTAGAATACATTTCAAAGAAAAAAAGAAAAGAAAAATTCTCATTTAAGCAAGATGGGGTGTTTGCTTTTAGATAAAATTAAGATACAAGAGGGAAATACAGTTAAAATGTATTAAAATGGAGGAAGTTCAGAGATAGATGATAAGGAAAATGACATTTAAAGTTTCTTGCAAACAGCTGTCTCAACAGCTGTGTCTCTGAGATCCAGAGAGGATAATACATAACAAAACTGTTGCTCAGCGAGTCAGATACCACAAAACGTACCAACTTTATATACGTTTAACAAAGCAGTAAGTAATGGCAATTGCACCAGTGAACAGAAGATATCAAAACACACATTCTTCTAGACCACTTTAAAAAAAAAAAAAAAAAAGAAAGAAAAAAGCCCCACCAGGTAGAGCATCTCTGAACTAAAGCAGTGCATGCCTTCTTGTTTTACCTGTCCTTTACTAGCTAAAGGTTTCAGCAATAAGCCAGACATCACAGAACACTAAAGATGTTATTATCAGACGAGTTCCTCGAGATTGAAATATTAGACTTACGCCCAATATTAAGTTGTAGCAAAATAATTTGTATATTCTCTTTCATTCTTGTCATACCCCAGCTTATGCAATACTGCTTAGAAAACCAAACGCAGTAATATCTAGTAAGGAAGTCTGCTTATGAGTGTGCACGCGTACTTAACTGCATCGGTACTAAAAATCTGCCAGGTGACTCCGGTTACAAAGCTGGCTGTTCCCTGAAGGACCAAGCCAGCAGGCATCCTGGTTTCAGCTCATCCTGGCCTAGCAAGAGGAGAAGTGCCAGGGAAACCAAAAAGGTCGTGATGCCCAAGAACATCTAGAGTGGCAAGCTCTTCCAGGACCTAGGAATGGATGATAATGACTTGCCTGGACTGGGCGATGAATTTTTTTTTATTTTTTTTTTTTTTATGTTTAGCTGCACTGCAGTTCTTATTCTGTATTACTCACTTTTTTGAAGACAAAGAGATTTTTAAAAGCATATCACTGTGAATGTAAATAAAACATTCAGATCACTTATTTGTCAATATTCAGTAATTTAGAACCAGCCATTTCATATCAGATCAAAAAACTCTAAGACATTTAACAATTCAGAAAGCTTTTGGTTAATTAAAGCCTGCCCTCATTGGCAAGAACCCTCTCCCTCTGTTTTCCATTTTTCCCTCCATCAGCTCCAGAAAGCTATTTGTCTCCTACTCCAAGCTAAAAGCACCCTCCTATCGTACCATAGACCATTTCCAGGAAGGAAGTGAGGGAGGGGTAAGAGGACGGAAAAGACAGGGACACAGGAGGGGCACAGAGAAGCCGTCACTGCAACTCTCACTGGGCTTTGGTGGTTTGGTGGGGTTTTTTTGGCAGTAGCCACGTTTAGCTCCCAGAGTCAAAACACGAGACGGGCGCAGAAGGCAGTCTGTGATGGCTCTGGCAGCCACCGCTGCTCCGGCAGGTACTTCTTGTCTCCAGAAAGAAGCAGCTGGCAATTTAGGAAGCAGCCCACTTGGCTTCCATCAGTTGGATCAGGCTGACCCAGGACCTGAGCTACGCCCTTCGATTACCTTCCCTTCTCCTGCTGTGCCATGAAAGCTGTAACTCCTGCTTGTTTCCAAGCTTAAAGCGTTTCTAAAAGCTCTGTAATGAATGGTGAGCAGGAGCACGCAGAGCACACGTTCTGCTGACCTTTCTAAAACTCAGTAACTGTTTCACAATTGCCAAAGGCTGCAGAGCAGCGGAGGCAGCGAACCAGGGGATCTTGGACTTCCAAGTTCTACAACGTGAAATACAAATGAGAAAAGTGTTCAATAGCACCTGATTTATCTCCCCTCATTCTTTGACTGCTTACTCCAACCCAACAGCAGGCTAGGAAGATCAGGCTTACCAAGAATTTTTTTCATTTCTCAGTAGCACCTAGCAATTCACAATTTGCTGGTGTTTTTCTCTTTTTATTCTCTCGAGCTGGGCTAAGAACACTTTAAAAATGCAGCCAGAATATGTAACATAAAAATCTAGTTTATCTAGGTTGAAAAATTGTTATTTGCTAATTAAAATCTTGATACTCTTTCCTGTTATTTGCATACTAATTTAAAGTTCTGAAGAGTTGATGATAATCACAAACGCAATTTATCTTGAACTACAAAGAGTCTCAAACACCATCAGAGCCTCCAGATGCAAACAGTGAAGCGTTAACTTTGCCATGCCCTAATGCTGTGCCAACAGGGCAAAGAAAATACTTTATTTTTACAATATAATAAATGAGAAAGAAAAAAAAAAGAAAAAACCCAGTATATTGAAGAAAAAAAACCCCAGTTCTAAGTCAGTTTGATGCTCAGGCATCTGAAACACTTTTTCTTTAGAAAAGTTAGGAGCCAGACCATGTTTAGAGGCTAGATTTCAAAACTACTGTGCATATCCCTCAGCTTGGGGAAGAAGCAAATCCAGTTTCAAGAAACCACTAATTACAGGGTTTAGAAATAAAGCAAAGAGCTCTAAGGTTGCTAAGGCCTTTGAAAAGATTTCCTCTTTATAGCTGGCTTGGCGAGACGTAAGATATACTCACAGGGCCTAATTCAACTGAGATGTCAACGTATGTAAATCTACCCGAGCGTGTGGCGCTGACCTCGCTTGCGCAAAAACTATTACAGACAGCACGGGTAACAACCTCATAAATGAGATAAAACCAGGAATCCAAACACTATCTTGCTAAGAACCACCCAGTAAAATCAATTACAACTTTTGTTACAAAACAAATTAATTTTGGCTTTTAAACATTAAAGTAATTGCTTATCCTAAATGTTGGGATGAAAATATTCATTAGTACCTATTACAGAACTCAATTATTATAACTTCAAACCTACTATATCATTAAATTGAAACAAAATTTTATTCAAGTTCTAAGACTATTCCAATTGACGGTCTTGTTCTCTACTTTTTAAAAAGTATTTGACCTTACTAAATTATTTTACCACACTAAAATCCAATCCTCAACAGACACTCGCTCATCCCAAATTGTGGTGCTCACAAACACCCAGGCACCCAGAGACCAGCGCCTTTGCTGGAGGTGCTGCAGGACCCATTGTCCTCTGGATGGAGGAGAAGAAAACAAGAACAAAGAACCGCCACGTTCAGCTATCAAAGTGTTGTCCTTGCGTTGATTTAAGGAGTAACACAAGAGAGAATGTTTTAACTGCATGTGATACATACACACACACACGTGCACGTGTGTAGTACTATGTAACACACATGTAGAACGTTAAAAATTGTATTGATTCCACCAGCTGCTACAGAGAACGTCCTCGCTGTCCGTAAGTACAAATTTACAGGTCTCAGAAGCAGAGAAGTAACACCCCTTCTCAGCCCCTTTAGAAGGGAAAACCTTTCCAAAGCAGTCAGCCCTCTGTGTTCCAAAATACAGACAGCAGCTCCACGGGTCCATGCTCTCAGGCCCTGGCGAGCGCTGACAGCGAGCACATTGACATTACTAGGAAGCTGAAACCCGACTTTTTCCAACGGATCAAAAGTTATCATTTCCAGTTCTACAGGTGCACAAGGTAAGACATTTTTCTTTCCAGAAAGGCCATTTTTAGTCTCAAAATTAAATCTAGAGACTGCTGAAAATTCTCCATCAAAACTATTTTTCAATGGAAACAGCACCAGCTTTTCTTACTGTGCTTTTGCTTTTTTTTTCACCCCCCAAAAATTATACAAGAAGGTTTAAATCTTTTTTTTTTCACATTTTACATTTTAAAAGACACTTACTGTAATTGTTATTAATTCCAGCTTTCCGACAAAACAGCAAAACCCTAGGAATGGTATTTACATGTAGTTCACATCACTTCTCCTCTCTGCACCGCTGGCACCAGCCACTTTTTCTTTGGGAACACAGTGGTCCCAACAATCACTCACCATCTTTAACAGAAGAGACCATTGCACAGCACGGAAAGTCTAAGAGCAACATGGGGCTTCCAAATGACAATGCTAAAAATGGCATTTTAAAACCAAATGTTAGCTTTTGATTTACCATAAACTCGCTTCTCTCTCTCCTTCCAACAATCTCAAACCCCTTACTCAAGATGCATTCTCCCACTGCCCTGAATTCCATCTCTCTGCACCAAGCACCTACTTTTCTCATCAACCTCAACTCACTGATCACCCTGTAGCAGCAGGACAGGCCTAAGAGCACACAATACCAAAAGACACGCAACCATGAGGCACTGCTATCCCAAAAATGAAATGGTAGATCATGCTTTCAGCTTTATACCACTTTATCCCCGTCTTGGTCCTTTGCCTCTTGACCTTTTATTTCCCTTCTCTGAGCTACAGGTCCTCTCAGCTGCAGGAATGAGGACTCAGGGTAAGCAACATTTGCTACTACTCACCATCTTCTTCCCAAAGTGCTGGAAAAAGGCAGAGTCATCCTGGGTATAACGGAGCCTCCATACTCCTCCTTTCAGAGGAGAGGGCAATAAAGGCATTGCTTTGTGACAGGACTGCTGGCTAAGGAGGAGGGAGCCCTAATGGTCCCAGCATCTCCTCCTGATAAAGAATCCACTGTAGGTAAAATTCCCCCTACAGACAGATCCTAGCTCCCAAGCAAGAAAAAAAATCAGCTGGAGGGGAGCAGAGACTTACTGCCTAAGCCCGTCTAGCCCTCATGCATTTCTCACTCCATAGACTGAAGAATACCACAATGTACGTTTTTGGGTTTGGTATCGTACGAGAATCCAGTTATTTCCTATAATTACTGCTGCTATTCCATTCTGTCTCCTCAACTCCCACCCAGGAGGCTACTAGTGCGTAGGTCACTGCTGTCATCTGCTGTGGCCAGCCAAACCTCTCCTCTTCACAGAGCTTACCCTGCAGAAATAAGCCCAGGACGCCGTCTCAGGGATTGAAAAAATATAGGCATAAAGTATGCTTATCAAAAATCTGCGTGGACATGTACCTCGAGGGCCGGGGAAATAATAATAATAATTATTATTATTATTATTAGAGATCATATACAAGCACATATATACAAGCACAGCAGGCTGGATGGTGGTGGACTGGTGCCAGTGGCCCCCTTATTTTGAATAAAGCAATGACTAGATTGCACAGAGACAACAGTGTCCAGGAGTGAAAATATTCTCTTACTGCTGGCCATATTTATACAAAGTGAATATCCATCTACCTCAAGCCTGCATTCAGAAAAACTTAAGAAAAAACACCTTCAAAAAAAACCAAACCAAAACAAAACAAAACACCAAAACATCTGCAGCTAGCACCCATTTTTGGAAACAAATTCATTTCCATAAACAAAGCAAGTTGGTTGGTTTTTTTCCTAATTACATCACACAAATGCTAAATGAGGATCCTAATATCACTGACACTGCTACACTGCAAACCTTATTAGCAAAATCTAACTAAGAATATGAATGTATTAATTAAGACTTGGGTAACGACCATACACTAGTGTGGAACTGGAATTAAATTTTCCAGATATCCACTGCACAGAATCTGCTGCACCCTGCCCTTTCACAGACCCAGAACTTGGCAGGATGGAGAAGACGTTGGACTGAGCTCTTCAGCCTCGCCTTCCACCCACAACGTAAAGTTAGGGCTCACACTCAGTGTAGCAAATCCCACTTTGGGATGTGGTTGGAAACGAAAACAACGCAATCCCATTGTCAAACAAGGCAGGAGAGAATTACTAAGTTTTACAATAAGGCTAAACTTTTCCTAGACCTTAGTCCAGCAGAAACACCACTCGATACATAAGAACACAAGATGCAAACTGATTTGCTACACAAAATATTGCTATTTGCCTACAGACAATTCTTAGAAAAAGAAAACATATGCTCTTTATCAACTCTTTAAAATTGCCAATCTTATAATTCTCCAGCCAACTTAAGAATGTCATTTACTTAGTCATAAATAATAACACCAAAACCATTCAAAGTGATTTTTATATTTAGAAGAGTAACGGGAGTCTTCTTTAAGTGATTCTTACGAGATGGGACAGAGAAGCCCCTTTAAGCCTGGTCACCGTGGTTTCAAGACCACCTACATTTTCAGTCACTCACAAGTACATTTTTTTTGCAGGGCACTGGTAGGGCAAAAGCCTAATTACATAAGTCATATTATTGCCAAAACTTCCGGGCTTGCTGTTTCCAGAAGTTGGAGAAATTGAACTGTCATACGAAAATAATTGCTCTGGCTGGGTGAGGACAATGCAGTAAGGAACTGTACCACCGGTGTGCGTTGCCGATTTGTTGAACTGATGACAAACGAAGAGACAAACAGAGACAACGTGCACCAACGAGCTTTTCAACCATGCACAGAAGTGTGATACTGTATCCTCAAAATCAAAGGCTCTCGGTTTACAACCTTAATATCGGCGTAACCGAGTTTGTGTCAGCCTTGGTAATCAGTGGAAAAGCAAGGCTCCCGCACGCGTGAGCGGCCCTGACGGAACGGCTCCGTGAGCCGCACACGCACATACCAGAGCAAAGGCTGGTTTTGCCGGTATTCTTCGCTGAGCTTGTTTTCCTTGGTTTTGTTTTAAAAGAATTAGAAAAAAAGGTTACAAAACATCATAAATCAAAAAGCCAAAAATCCTGAGCTGGAGATGTTCTGCTCCTTCCATGACACGTCTTAGGAAGATGTTTTCAGGATAAGTAACGTTACATATGATTTTTAACATACAAAAATGTTTAAAGATTATCACAATGCTTGTAAAAATCAAACCCCTGCAAGTTAAAAAAATGCCAGGAAGAGGATTTTGGGGGTAACCCTGATTTGGCACCCTCACACAGTTGCACTGCGTAATCACGTTTGATTACCCTGCAGACTGTATTCCCACAGGACCTCATCTCATTTGGTGTAAAGAAAGATTTACTGGCTCTCGTCCTGAATAATGATTGAATCGAATCATATCAAAGAGGTGTTGTAAGGATTAATTAAAGGTTTATGAAGCTTTGTGGCAGTGCAGTGATAAGTGCCATACAAAAGCCTCCAAGGAATGGAGCGATCCTGCCTGTTGAGCTTTGTTTGCACAGCGGGCAGAAAATACAGTTTAGGCTCCATTGAGCAATGTGGAAAAAACCACTCAAATATCAAATCATTCTCTCAGTAGGCACTGTCCCCTCTCACTCCATGAGATTAAGGCCTTACGTAAAAAAAATGGGTTATGATAAGGAGCGCTCTATGCCACGCGTTTTTAACATAGAAGCTGAATTTTATCACCAGCTTCAAAATTTGGTTTCCACACAGTATGTCAGTATATATGATTTTCCAACCAGTCCCAATGCCCAGATTCTCCTGCCAGCATCCCACTGCCCGTCCCCTCTGCCTCGCACGCTGCGGCCCCGGCGGCTCCGCTCACCTCAGAAAGTCGTATGTTCAGCGTCGGCAGAAATATTTACAATGTAGGTGCTAACACCTCTCTCAAACAGATTTTTACACAGGCAGTAGAAGGTACACAAAGGTCAGATCTCAAATCCCTCCTCCAGAACAGCAGATCACCAGAATTAATGTTTTTTTTTTTTAAATACGGAGAAAATAATTCCCCTGGTTTTCTATTACTTCCCGCATTATCTCTTATCTTATTTCTAGAAATTGGTAATTCATTCTGAAGGAAGTTGCAGGAAAAGAGGTTGGGTTTGGTTTTTTATAAAGAGAGATTTTTAAAACCCCACAACACCTTACTTTAGACCTTTGGCATAGAAAAAAAAAAAAATCACCTTTCAGGCTGTTAAAGCCCGTTGAATATGTAATTAATTGAGACTAGGATTTTACAAAGCATCCAGTCACTAAAAAAAACCCATGAAAATAATCTGTGCTACCTATTCCAGCTATGTATTTGTACACACATGTATATGTACACATGCGTACACCTATAATGACTTCTAAAAAAAAGGTTATTTTTCTCTATACCATCATTGCCTCCGTTTATTAAAACAGAACTGATGTGAAATACGTTTCCCCATGCATGCTGGTGGCTTAATTAAAAATAAACAAACAAATAAGAACCTTAGCAATATACAGCTTAGTTAAAGGGAGTTGATGACCTATTTTCCTTTTTTTGGAAATGCTGAATTTTATTTATGACACACTTTATTCAAGTAGATACTCTACCAAATCATTCCATGCTCTCAAAAGTATTTCGAAACATATTTTCAACAAGGCTGCTCAGCAGAATAAGGACAAGAAGTGTTAAAACTGTTTAAAACAAGAAAAATTGAACTTCTTATTTTCCAGCTTTTTATCTCGGATATGCATAAATCAAATCCTACATAAAACAATGTTAAGATCCTGTATCAAAGAAAGCAAAGCAAATATTGCCACCAAAATGAATCCTACAGGCTGTAGGGAAGAGGGTTAGTGAAAGGATTCGCTGCGTCTCCTCAGTCAGCAGCTGTTTGTCCCACCAGGCAATAAACCCTGCGGTGCCCGTGCACGCGTTGTAGCCTACACAGTACAATGAACAACTACGTGCAATTAAAAGAGAAAGGCAACAAAACCAGTTACAGGCTCCATTTCCCAGCGTGTTATCGCTGTGAGTCCTTCCTCTGCTACTCAGAGGTTGGGGATTTAAACATCTGCGTGGCGAAAGCTGTACGTAGAGAAAAAAGCCATCCAGAGAGGGGTCTCTGCACAAAGACAGACTGTGTTCCAGCTGTCCTCTGCTGAGCCACGCAACTGGCTCCGGCTTCAGCTCCCAACAGGTTTGCCTCGGCTCCTTGCTGCTCTGCCAAAGGAAGGGCCGGCGAGCGCGTGGGGAAGCGGCTCCAGGGCAGGGCGAGCGCTCCTCCGCAGCTGGAGAAAGCGGTTCAGCCCTCTCTGCGGTGATATCACACGCTCCTGCCCACACTTGCAGTCACATGAAACGCAACTCGCAAGGTACGTGGATGAGTAACCAACAATCCAAACCTACGGCGCTGCAACTGAAGATTTCCAACTATTTCATACATATGGCTTAAGAGAAATCGAGTTAGCAGAGATACAGCGGTGCTGGGGTGAGCAGAACGAAGTCCTGCTGTGCCCAGAACAGATTTAAGTTCCATATTTCCAAATCCGCTAACAGACCGTGTGAAGTAAGAGAAACAAGGAGACTCTACTGCGGAAAAACCTCCATGTTCTCTATGTTGCAACTCCATGACATTGCAAAGTTTTGCAATACTGATGTTTTTCTTAAGCCCCATTTCTCCCAAGGGCATCCGAAGATACTGCACACAATTTATTTTCATTTTTCAAGATTTTAATTCTAATGATAAACAAAGAATCATGTAAGTTATGCCTCAAAAAGAGAGTCCAAAAGCACAAACTAGAAAGCAATGAAAACTTTTTTAATTGAACAATTTTGAAGGCCAGTCTCGAAGTGCTAAAATGTTTAGGTTGGGCAGAACACAAAAACTTTTAAAACAGTGTATATGGACAAGAAGAAAATGTATTTTTATAACATTTAGGTGTCTCATTCATCAACTGCACTCAATCATTTAGGTATATTCTGTCTCAGGACAAATTCGCTTTCTCTGAAGTCAGATATTCAGATACTAATAAGACAAAATCAAAGAAATTACATGGAAATGTTTATGAAAGAGGGCCTACGAGGGCATTCTCCAGTTACTTTCCACAAAGAGAAAAAAGAACACAACTAAACTAAACTGAAGACACGTGATCAAGACTTTTATTTTAAAAAGTTTATTAAAAAGGTTAATTTTCTAACATCTCACATAGACAACGTATCAGAAATATTATGTGCATAGAATTTCTGTCTCCAAGGAGCCTTGCAAACATGAGTACATTCCGTTTCCTCCCGAGGCGAGTATCACACCTCTATCGCAGCTGGAGAAACCCGGGCAGGAAGATGAGATTCACCTAAAGGCACAGAAGCTAGTCAGTTCCTGACTCTCCACGCTGAGCCAGAGACCACACCTTGCTTTCATCCACTCTGGTAATTAAAAATAAAAGAATTCTTGGTCTGGATATTCTTTTCAGGCAGAACCTGTCTGACCTGTTAATTTACTGACAATGTATTTAAAAAGTCACAAGACAGCCAGCCAGTGGAGAACCTTTATTTCAAGAATCTTGGTACGACATGTTTCTTGTAGAACACCTACCTCTTTTTCCTTACTCCAGCCTGTGCTCGTTCTGCATACCACCCTCTTTAGTTTGGGATGATGAGGGACATACATTGTGCCAGATTCTTGTTCTAAGGAGGGAATGCGTTCTCCAAACATTGTGTACAAGAAGACAAATTAATTCAGTCATTAGGAAACAAACAAATATATATTGTCTTGCTCTAGTCAAGGCAGAATGAAATGTATAAGAAGAAACCGCAAAGTGGTAGAAATTCCCAGAAAAAATACCAGTGGAGTTCAGGTTCTTCCAGGGACCATGAGGGAGAAGATTTAATCCCAGACCACGAGGGAGAAGATTTGATCTCCTGACAAGTGCAGCATGCATTTACCCTCTGCAAAGTCAACTAGCTTCTCAAAAGTGAGTGAGGGCAGCTAATTCTTGCCTAGAAGTCCTGATTTGCAAGCCCACGTTGCTGTGGACAGCCCTTGGGAAGCTGGCTGAATTGCACACCATCTGGCACTCCTGGATTCTTCCTGTGAATCTTATCCCATCTCGGAGAGCACAATCTGGTTCTCAGCTTTAACTAGAAAAACCATGGTCCAACTTTTGGCTCTGAAAGGCGTCCTGTCACAGGTTCAAATAAAAGAAAGCCAGTAAAAATGAGGACTCCATATCCACGTATATCACATTAATTAGAATTTCACAATACCGTTCACGGGAATAAGCACTGGCAAGATTGCAGCCTCGCTAAAAAAATCTGCAGTACAGATGATCCCAAGATCAAAGTTCACCTTACAGATTTATCATCAGCTGGATTCAGCTACAAAGGGAAACATACCATCGGAGTTATATCACATCTCCACACCAACATAGCTCTCCACGCGTACACATCCCTTCCTCGAGGAAAAGCACCTTCGTGGGGCAGCCTGAGGAACATAAACAGGGCGCTGAAGCCATGCCTCTCGATCTTCCTAAGTGAATAATCCTTCCAACTCAAAAGCCAACAAGCGCTTTATATTTTGTCAGCCTGCAGCAGATACGTCACAAGTAAATTCATGTCAGTGATATAAAACAGCAGACCAACTGAGCCTCCAGTGCAAAACAACAGACTAACACAATTTTCCCTGTCAAAATTGCTGATTTTTATTTCTATTAAATGTTATACCACCAAGAAAATCCATCTCTCATGAGGAATACACCGTCCCTACGTTCCTCCATTTTTCTCTGAACACAAACGTGCACACGGAACACGAAGTTTGAAAGTTTAGCACAATTTTCACAAACTAGTAGTTACACTCTGCTTTCACTGCGGTCACTATTCTCATTCTTATTTACTGATAGGCAGCAATAGCTTCATTTTTACACACCCCTTTCTTCTGAGGTTTGCCACATACTTAAATACGGAACACTCAAAGCACTTACGGCTTCAGAAGCGTTGGAAAACTGACTGGAATTTCTCTCCAGTTAGACTAACGCAAGAGATAGCACAGCTCCTGCAATGCAGAAACTGTGTTGCTCAGATGCTATTCTATAATGTGATGGCTAATTTAGGCTTTATTCTATGCCCCCAGACAGGCCAACCAACTCAGGTTACAGCCTACTTGATTTGGGTTTCCTTTGCTTGCTTGAAGATGGGATTTGTCTCGGGAATGCCTGTGCGGTGAAGACAATCCCAAAGAAACCAATTAACCACCTCAGCCTGCACAGCAGGCTTGGAATTAAACGTCAAGGATGCCATCTGAGCACTGTCAGAGGTTAATATATAGCCGATAATTTGCAAAGCTTTGAGGAAAAAAATTGTGATACAACTCAGCTAAGTGTGTGGCATAACAAACATTCACGATAAATTCTGTATCTTTGGATGCCAGTGCAAGAACTTGTGTAATGTTGGGAGCTCAGCAAGACAGTGGTTCCAGACAGACAGCTCCAACTGCAGAACGTCAGTACACGACAGCGAGGGCTGCCAGATGAAATAAGCACGGAGAAAATCTGAGAGAAACATCAAGTTCTTGTCTTCACACGCTTCCATGTATACCCTTCTAATATTCCAATTAAAAAGTTTATTCTTGATCTAATTTAACTGCAGTAAGCCCCACTGAATCACTTAAAATGGTTGTATATTGATGTAGCGTGTGTTAGCCATGAGTAAACTCTGAACTGATACTACTTGGTCATCATAAGGGGCTGCACCAGTTCCACAAAGTTGGGGTTTGTATTGATTTCCAAGTAAAATTGATATAACATCTGTACACAGCCTCCAACCGAGAACAAACTGGAGGGGTATGACACCGGTATCTGTTTGAATAAGTAAATTCCGATTCCTTTGCAGTTGTGGAGAATCCTGCTTTCCTCAATGCGTATTGTGGAAAGGAATCGGAAAAAAATAACATCCTCAGCAGAAGGATGACTTGGCCTCAGAGAGTAAATCGCAGAGAACTACTCAGCGATGGTGTTGAGAGGCAAGCGCCTCTGACCCACACCGGGGGAAGATCCTGAGCGATCCTCGGGCAAGGCAGCCGTTCCCGCGCCAGCGGGTACCAGGGAGAACAGGGGCGCACAGCCCATCCGCAGCTTTCCACTGAAACATCTCTTAGTGAGGAAATGCAAAGGGTGACCAGCGCTTGTTTGAGGGTTAGCCTGGAGCCTGTGGCCCCGCGAACGATTCTCGTTAAAAGTGTGGTTATGCTTCAGTTAAAGTTTCTCTGCACAGTTAGAAACTAAGGTAGGAATGGAGCTTGATGTTCTAGTCATGTGTGCACTACATACAGTCTGAAAAAAACCCTTATCAGCTAAAATATGACTGTAAAATACTTTGAGAAATAATGGTGCAGCTTGTAAGAGCTCTGTTGTCAATTCCTTTCTCCCCACGCCCCAACCTCCGGCTTAATTCCCTACAGAATTCCCTGTGCTTTTCCAGTTTTCTCCTCATACATTTACTTCAGCATGACCAGGATATTATGCCCTATAAAAATACTTATACACCTAAACTCTCATGAATATTGTAGGCTAAAAGAGCCGTTCAGCACTTCACACCACTGCAAAGGAACGGTGCTAACCGTGCTAAGAACGTACCGACTCCGGGCAGCCTACCTGACAGCTCCTCCATCCCCATTTCACTGCGTTTCTCACACGTCTTTCCCTTGCTGCTAGCAATATGCCTTTGAAAGAGCAGCTATGGAACGGCAGAGAGGCACGTTTCAGGGAAAGCCGGTGACACAAACCGCAGTTCCACTCTTCTGGGAATACCTTCTCAACTGAAACCAAGTACCTTCAAATTAATTCTTGTTACTTCAGCAAAATGCAAAAGAAACATTAAAAAAAAATCAGGACTAGCAATATTACTTAATTATTGGATAAAAGCATTAAATATTTTAAATATTTCATTACATTAATACAATTAATTTCAGTGCAATTTCAAAATTAAAATAATCTCAGTTGCTTTACAAATGACATTAAGTGGATTTCCTCACAGTCATACCAATATCAAAATCATAAGGACACCAATTCACACTGAACTTTTAATTAAATAGTTAGCCCATGGAACTTAATTACAACAGTGAGTTGTACATTCATTTTCAGCCTGTAATCTGTTACCCACACGCACAAAGAACACAGAATAACCACACAACAATAGTGCTTCCATAACGGCAGGCAGAAAGAAAATTAAAAGACAGACCTCAGAGAACGCAGAGGGCTAGTTCTGCAAAAGGATCTGCTGGGCTTATCACAAATACTGAACCTATTTTCATGTTCTGCAGGGCATAAAACAACTGTCGTAGGGCTTATGAATGAAGGCAGCTCTCACAAACGCACACCTCGCGTGAAGAATTATGCAAAAAACACCAACGTGCGTGCAGCCTTCAACACGCGGCTGCCTTCTGCAGCGGCCGGGCCGCGGGGTTATCAGCGGCGCAGCTGGCGCTCGCCCCGGGATGCCAAGATGTCCTTTTGGTGATGATATACATACGCTACACACATCCCTCTTGAGATGAAAGCTGTTAAAGCCATTTATCAATATTCACTTATTTCTCTGGATTTGCAACAATTCTAGTTTAGAAACAGCTGGCAGCAGCCCCTAAATACAAGGATTCAATCATGATTTTTTTCCACAATCTCAGTCTGAACGCACAGGCATATCTGACTATCACACTTTCACACAGACAAATAGGAACCCTCTAAAAGCTGCTCCTGCGTCACAGAGAACAGGGATCTGAAGGGGAAAAGTAAATAAAGAGTACATAAAAATATATTTAGAATCCAAATTGAGAAACATAAAGAGTCTTCCTCTAAAGTCTTTCCTTAGTATGTTCATTATATTCATAAAATAGGCATGGAATTCCACACCACATCACAGGGGGAAAAAGTATACTGAAGTGCTCAGCAGACTCTTCCCTACAGTCCACTACCTCCTATCTGGAGGCACGTGATGCTGGCACCTCGCCTTTCCGCTTGTTACAACCATCAGGAAGTTTCACAGCCAGAAGACCCCACCTGGGCCTCCATCCCCCGGTGAGCAGCAAACACCTATTCCCCAGGCAGGCCCCAGTGCTACCTTCTGCTGGAGATCACCTCAGCGGTCACGACTCCGTTCTACCAGAAAGTCCATCTCTGCCACTCCATAAGAAATCCTTCAGGCTTCTCATACTGGAGCCTTGCTCTCAATCCTCTTTCTGGTACAACACTGCAAGGCAGCGAGCATATATCTATCCTGTTTTAAAAGTGGCTTCAAATAACTTGAGAAAGTACTGAAAGTACTACTGTTATTAACCACTGCAACAGGTAAAGAGAGCGTAAGCGCACATGTTTGAACAGATCAGGGATTTGGTAGGAGCTAGCAGTAGTGGTGAAGACCTACACTCTTCTATTGTCACAGTCTTCCTCTCATCACCAATTAACATCTGGGTATGACTGAAAGCAGAAAGACAGTAGCATTAATGTCACTGCATTCAGGTCAGCAGTGAATAAAGGCAGCTAAGTAAGATTCAGGCTGTTATTTCAGCATGACACTGTAGTTGTCATCTGGGTGGACCAATTTGTTTGCTCCTCCTCTACCTATAGAAATGGAGATACTAAGTTTTGAAGGGAGAATTGAATGAAGAAACATGGTAATTTTTCTCGTTCTTGAACTCTTCAGCAACGCTGCTGGTTGAGAAACAAATATTGTGCAGGATTATTTTCTCAACAACAATTATTTTCTTCGTGGCGATGAAATACTGAAATTTTCCTATGGTAGATTGACAAAATGTATACACATATCCCAAATGACGTTGGACATTACATCACAGAGTAAATACTCCTACTGTCGAGCACCGTAATAAGCACAGTGGTAATTCACACATGCAAGTCCACTACAAGTTCCTTCACGTAATTCACAATCAGTCTACGAGACAAAGTCACAAGCTACCTGCAGGAATCCCGGGAGAGCTTCACCATCCATACGACATTCCAGCACAATTCTGCTAGACAAGCTAAAGCTTCAGGTGTGAGCCAACAAGCACCTGCCCACGGTCCGGAGAAAAGCTCCTTTGAAATACCTGCTCCAGGCTTTGGCCAGCCACAGGATGTGAATTCTGCTGTGGTAAAACAGGTCTTGTATTCCAATGGAGAAGCAAATCATGACTCTCCCTGAAAACACGTTATGACACAAATGTTTCTGATTTTAAGAGCTCACCGTTTCCTGCTGAGAGCTTACAATTTGCTGAAACTTCATGCCTTTCTCCAGTCTTCTGATGGGCAAATTTTTCTTGCCACTTCCATTTTCAAGAATGGTGTTTGATTCCATTAATTGACCAATCTTCTGTGTCTGTTTTTAGCATCACAGATATGCAGATCATACATTTTGGATGGAAATTTAACTATACTCATTAGCTATATTAATTATATTTTTCAACGCCTAGCACAACCACGCTTCTATATACTACTGTAATACCAGTAAACATTTCTAAAACACACTATTTAGAACTTCAGTGATTCTGCCTTAAACTACTCAGAATACCAACACATTCTAATTCTTCTTGCAATCTTCTTCTTCTGACATTGAATCACCCTTTTAAAATACGCTCTGCCAGCTGTTATGAAAGTGGGTATCATGAGATTTGGTTGAATAACGAAGGAAGTGAGAAAGAAATTCATGAAATTTCATTCCTGATGTCAAACTACATTCCAGTTCTTAACTCTGTGGCATGCTCTGGGAAGCGAGGAGCTGCTCTGGTCAGAAAGTGAACCTGACCTTTAAAGGCAAAGCATCTGTTGAGAGCCATGAGAAGTTCAGTCAAACGGATTAAGGAGCCGACCCACCGCCCCACGGAACCACAGGATATTCACGTAATCAGTTACTGCTGTTAACTCGCATGGTCTATCAAGTACTTTAGTCAAGAAGAGTCAGACAGCTCAGAGGTTTCCACTGAGATTAATTAACTATTATGCTACTAAAAAAAAAAAAAAGAACAACCCCAAAAACACCTATCTAGATTTTTTTTTAAAAAGGACAGACTGAATATTTCTGAATTGCTTTTCCTTTCCACAAAAAAAAAGACAGTATTGAAGCAAACAATAATATTATCTATTTACAACAATTTTATTAAGGACTACTATAAATGTTAATACATTCAAAGCTAATCAACTATACTTCTAAAACTAGAGTTCATCATTTTGAAATAAACAAATCGTTTGGGTAGGTAAATATGACAACACATAAAACAATATAACTGTCGCAAGTGCCAGCATGATGCAGTAAATATATTCTGCGTTTCTCACAAAGACTGAGGCCCCTGTGCAGTAAGATCACGGACTTCACCCAGAGGCCAGCACTGCTGAACTGTGCTGTACTGAAATCTAGAAATCTAATGGATTTGAAATCTAGACCAGTATTTGGAAACCACTGTCTTATCTACTGGTGAGGTAACTCTGAGGATGGAAACTACTGAAGGAGGTCTTGAATTTACCTCATCGTTCGGAGGCGAGTCCAGAGGGGAGAGTAACATTTTTGTGTGTTTATAGGATCACGTGCTTTCCAGGTCAGGCTAAGCAAGAGGTGTGTTAAATTACAAAAACCGGAGAGACACACAGATGGAGCCACAGATGAGCTGTCCCTCTTTTGCTGTTATGAGCCAGATGTTTCTAGCTCTAAAGAAAGCAAATAAAAGCCAGAAATTTACAGTAATAAAGTGACAATGGTAATACACATGTTTTCATGTGAACCAAACGGACAATGTGGGCATGACCCAGAAAATAAAAGCTGCTATTGCCACAGTTTCAGGGAAATTAAGCCTGGTCCATGTACTAAAATTATTCGATTTAAAACAAGAACACACAAAAGACTGTTTCTGTCCAACTACTGTTTGTCAGTTCTCTCTCTTACAGAGCAATAAATACAGATCTAAAGCAAACGCAATTCCAGGCCTATGGCAGTATTATCACCCAACACAATACGGCTGCAGTGGATGGACAAAAATACTCGTAATACAGTGTAGTGCTTCGGGGACCTTTCAATGAATGTGGCATTATGTTTAACATCAGAACAGAAGGGGGGAAAAAAAAAAAATCCAGAGGAGAGTAATAAATCACTCCTTACTCTTCAATCTGCTAACGAAGAAGCATTTCTCCTTTTAAGCTTACGGATGACAGAAGTTTCAGCAGTGACATTGTTTAGAGCTGCACAGCAGATCTGTAGCCAAAACTATGCTTACACAAGTAACTGATTTTTGATTCAGCAGCAAAAGAGGGCAAAAATTAAAAGCAACTCATTTTGTTGTTTGCTTTTGGTGGAGAAACATGTTCTTTTCAGCTTGAAAGACAGTATTGCTGCTTTTTTTTTTAAGCAACAGGACAAAAGGCATGAGTTAGTAAAACAGAGTGTGATAATTGACTGTATCCTCCTTTTATTTCATAAGCCATTAATTAGGACACTCAGCGTGGACTGGAAAACCCATGTTCTGATCCCTCCTCCTTCAGGTCAGAATTTGTACGGCATACCATAAATAAAGTCTGGATTCCCAGTAAAGGAAAAGAAAACACCAAACATATGCTCATTAACCAAAAACTTGCAAATTTCCACTTACAACAGAACTGTAGATATTCTATGATCATTTCACTAAAGGCTGTATAACTGAAAAAGGGGTAAAGATTGTACAGGACCACCTTGATTTTAACACCACACTGCTAAAAGAACTGATGCTACAACATTAATACTGTTTTAACGTACTGTGTGCCCATAAAAACCATGTATTTAACTAAAATCACCTTTTTTTAGGTATAGGGTTTTTAAAACCCTAACTGAACACAAAGTCTACTCCGTCCTCTTTTCTTAAATATAATCTTTTCCTTTGCTTACAGATAACGGTACCTCCAGATTTGCCTGCCTGCATAAACAAAACTAAGAATTGCTAGATCGCACCAAAGATGTTCTCACCCCCAAAAAGCCCTGCTTTGCCATCTGGAGAATGAATTACAGTCCCTCCAGAACGTACGGCATCCGGCGGGCAGAACCTGCGTGACGGGAGGGACAGCACTGCCAGCCGCAGCGGGCAGCGAGGAGGCTGCAGGGCTCTCCATCTCTGACCTCTCCAGGTGCATGGCTAACATGCTGAACTAAGTACCTAAAAACAATTAAATAAGGAAAAATAGGTAAACACCAGTAAATATATTGAATTCAATAAAGTATTTCTGAAGTATTTTACCTCCTTTTCTCTTACTAACTCTGCCCCAAATGAACCCTAGCTTTTCATGTGTGACGCTGAAATTTCCAAGCTTGTCCTGATTCTCAGTGCTCTTGAAGATGTGGAGAGAACACCCTGGGAAAGCACCCTGCTTTTCACAAGTCAGCCGGCAGCATTTCTAACTAGGGAAGAACTTTAAAGAAAAAATAAAAATGAAATAAGCCAAATAATATTTACCACATGAAGAATGGCCAGATTTTCACATGCTAGTATATACTGTCTAGCTGTAAAAAAAAAAAAAAATAATAAAAAAATAATTGTAGTTTCAGTCACTGCCAGAAAACTTAGCAGACAAAATGTAAAAACTGAATAACTTCCCTGTATTGTTCCAAAATTCAGGACATAACAAATATATGTTAATGTAGAATATGCAAATTGAGCACAAAGTTCCAAGTGCAGCATTTCAGAAATTACAATCACGTGGAAGCACGTTCAGTGACAAGTTCCATATGGTTTTGTATGTGCTGTCATGCTTAACACGGTGGCATTCAGTCAGCTGCCATTTCCAGAGCAATGCTTGGTATCTGCTAACAAATTCCATCCGAGTAAGAAGATTCCTTTCCCTTTATTTGCCAAACAATGCTTAAAGAGATAGTGTTTCTGTAAACATCGTTTACTTGGAGGTAACGCCACCAACCACTGCAAATATTTTATCACCAACGGGCTGAAAAGGCTTCAGAAAGAACAGACATTTATGGCTGACACTGCTCGGGAACCCCGCGCAGCGATTTCCCGGGCTGGTGCAGCTGGAGCAGAAACATCTGGGACGCTGAAGGATGCTACAACATGTTTACAAACCGGAGGCAGCTGAACCCCTTGCAAATGTTTTTTTAAATTAACGCCAAAAAAATGTTTAGACCCTTTTGTTCCTGAAGGCATTACCACCACTCCGCTGACCATGCTAATGGTGTTCTGCTGCTATTAAAACACATCCAGGCGCCAAGCAGACAACTGCCCCATTTTCCAGCCTATTTAACACGCTGAAAACATAACTCTACTCATTCTTTATTTCCTTGCTACAATAAACTTTGAGAAACAAAGGGTGAAGCTTTCTGGAGGTAAGAATAATTTTTTCATTAAAAAAAAAAAACAACAAAAAAAAAACCCAAAACAAACAAGCCAAAACAATCCAAATAAGCAGTTATCCAATTTAACTCTCCTACCTTTAAGAAAATCCTAAAAATGATGAAATGTCCCCGACACCATTTACAGGAAGCTGCCCTGTGAAATATGGAGTAATACAAACAGCTAAAGGCTTTTGAAGGACAAAAAGCAGAAGGTCAGGAATTCAGCCATCTGGGTATTTTACTAAAAAACAGAATAACCAAGATTTAAAACAGATAAAATATTAGTATTTAAATATATTAGAAGGTATTAGTCATTAAAATTTAAAAGCAGAATACTGTGCATTCAGGAAGTTTTATTATCTAAAGCTTTTGGTACTCATACAGCAAGAACAGATGATTCAGGCTGCATCTCAATGACTGAACCACATATGCTTTGCCATCACATTACTACTCAACTGACTTCCACACTTTTCCCCCTTTTGGTAAAACAAGATGATTTATGCCACAAATTCCACTCCAAAACTAACTGGAGTTTGTTTTCCCCTTGATTAAACACTATGTAAATGACTGGCTGACAAATCTACTTTTAACAATTCTTGTAGCCGTTGAGGGATTACAAATGTAGATTTTTGCTGATACTGCTTCTTAGAATTTAGCTGTTCCTCCAGAAAATTTAAGTCTCTCTTTTGGTAGACATCAGAGATAAGCTCCAACCACAAGCACAGTTGCTAGTTCATAAAAGCTATTCAATTACCTAATTGCTGAACATTAATTTCTGCAATTAAAGAACTCAGTATATTGAACTGAGCTGCAGAACACCAACGTCTAACCACACCTCTAATTTTCAAGACCTAACTCTTCCATGGTAGCCATGGTATTCATGGCATCAGACTCTGCTAGGACCCTTTCACCAGGTTGCCTCGCACACCAGCGGCGCTCAGGGTTCAACGGAAGCCGTGGCATTAGCAGTGCGGTGAGTAAGGTGCTACATCTAGGAACTGGGAAACGCGACTTTCCATCTCTGCTTCTGAGGCGCTGGCTAATCGCAAGCAGCCCCGTGTCGCGAGCCAGTGGTGCTCTGCTTCCTGCCCTTCAGAACAGGGGCTGCCTTTTCCCACGCCGTGGTACAGCACCAGCTACTACAGTGATATTCATGTTCTCAACATCGTTACCGTGAAAAATACTACCACCAACTACTGAAATGTCAAAACAAGAAACACAAGCCAGAGAAGTGGTGATGTACTCACAGTTACATGTATTACACCTGTCCTGGGGACACAAAATGAAGAATTCTAGCATGAAGGGAAAACAGGTAACCATCAAAACAGTCTATATGAGAACTAAGGTTCAGTACACAAATACGTTTTAGACTTCACAAGAACTCTGAACATGCTGCAGTTTGCCCTTATTTAACTAATTTGATTCCCTTCCACCCCTAAACCAAACATTCCGTAAACGAGAAGTAATTCTGAAATACCTCATAACTACAACAGGCAGCTAAGACTTTTCCCATTTATTTCTTTGTTAGATGATTTGCTATTTTGGACATACATGTGCAAATGAAAATTCAAAGGGCAAGTCACATGACAATATTCTGCTCTACTGGAAATTCTTCATCTTGTTTTAAGTAATACCTTGCTATATAATATTTATCACCCTTACTACAAGCATGCATTATTCCTCCTGGTCCTACCCGGCATGGCGCGAACTTGTGAATGGAAAATAAACATGGACGGCGACACGATACTGCTATTTCACTCCTGTGAGAAAATGCTATCACTGTTTCCCATTTTTCTAAAGCAGATGAGTCTCTAGGGAAAACAAACACACAAACAAACCCCCCCAAGAAAACCCCAACCCCACCCAAAAAAAGCAAACCTCAAGTGAAACTGATAGTTGAGAGTGTCTTTGTACTAATTCAATTCATACAGCAAGTTCCATGCAATTCCTCACTTTCAGTCAGCCAAAAAACCTTCAGGATTTTCAATATTTTCAGTGCTGATTTAAGCATTCACACAGTAGGATGGAAGCTATTTAAGCTTCTGCAAACATTGATATTAAAACCTGCCTTAGGCTCACTGCCCATAATTTGCTATAAATTTATGAAACAGTAGCGTAGGTGGAAAGTCCTGGTGATGCTAGAAATATTTCATCAACAGTATCTTCAGCACAAATAGCAACATTCAAGTCTAATTCTGCTATAAATATTGCTTGGTTTGCATTTAAAGACAAGAAGCTTACAGAGTCATCATCCTCTTCGATAGTGTTAAAAAAAACCAAATCGTTCTCAGCTCAGCCTTAAAGTAATCTCTTTTTTTAGGATCAGCTATCCAAAACAACTAATCATTGCATATTTATTAATTATGAGATGGTAGCCAGCACAAACTGGCTCTCCTAACTGAACTGATTGATATGAATGAAGAACAGTAAAAAATGATTTGCAGGTCTTGTCTACATAAGGATTTTAATTACAAAGTGGATTAGGGCAGGGATTTTAAAGCACAATAATTCCTCTGTACTAGAAATATCAACTGTATAGTCTAGCTTAATTATCTGAAGTGGATTAAACTAAACCACATAAAAGAAACTGTTGCCAAACAATAGTAGTGTTCACAGGCTTCCAAGGATGACACGTGTGACTGCTGGGACATGTGCAAGACGCATGGCTTGATCAAAAATAATATTTCTGTTTGGTTGGTTGGTTGTTTTTTTTAATGTCGTCCTGTATGCATTTTTCACAACATAAATCAAGACTCAACAGGTACGGATTTGGTACAATGTATTAGAATGCAAAGCTATCAGCCAGGGCTCTGTTGTGCCATTTATTCGCTGTTTCCAAACCTTTCATTTCCTTGTGGACATGTATTTTCTTCTGTTTGCCAGCAACAGACTTTTCACTATATTATCAACATGTTTTTTCTCATTCATTCTCATACTCTTTAAACTGGACTTGCGTATTGGAGGGAAGCATACGTGAAGTGCTACTACAAAATCAGCACAGGCTGACTACACAGTGCTTTCAACACGCTCTGCGAGTGCACGTCCTTGTTAGCACCTTCCTGCACGGTTTTCTCAATAACAAGATTACGCTTTTGAAACACAGTTTATAATTGAAAGATCAGCTCCTAAACCCTCTATTTTTGTATGAGATAAATACAAAATGTTAACCCTCCTTAATGTTTGAACAGTTGCTCTTCAACACAATTATGGGAGGAAAAACTGTACCTTCACTAATTCTTTGTCTTTACTTAAATGCTACCAGCTTATACTGTGGGCTTCTAAAAATAGCCAGCTTAAATCCTGAATGTGGGAGAAATCAGTACAACCCCAGTAAGAACGGTATAGGAGAAGAGGAGGAACAGAAGAGTAATGGTAGTATCAAGCATCTCACTGTAGACTCGATTTTTGCAGTTGTGCAATAGCCCACATGTGATAAAGTTTCCAGCCATGCTAACATTGAAAAGACAGCTTCCATACACAGGTCTTAGAGGTGTTCACTTCAGATAAAGCCCACTTCTGAAGCACTGAAAAAAAACAGTAAAACCTTAAAGGAGTTGCACGTTACCTACTCTGGTACTGAACAGCCGCTCGCAGACAGCACAGACTTCCTATCTCCTTTCCCTTCACTAGAGACAACTGAGCAATTAGTGACAAGCCTTCACGGTGACCGGCTAACAATTACACCATTGTGTGCTTCCTTCCACTGAAACGAAAGACCAAGTTTGGACAAGAAGTAAACAATGAATCCATTAGGAAATATCTTTATCCTCCCCCTTAACTGTTACCACCTCTAAAGGTCTGCCTTCTTCTGTTCAGCCATTTCCATGACACAGTAGTTAACCAAATGTGTTTCATACATTTTATTTGATAACAAGTGCAGAATGATTTAAACAGGGAGTTGTGGAAATACAGTATAGTTCATGAAATAAAACAAAGATGCGACTGAAAGCAATGTACAGTGCAAACATATCGCTGAAGGTCAACCTTACTGACATACGTGCAGCTGCAAAAAAAACCAAACCAAACAACCTCAGGGTGATGCTTGTTTCAGAAATCAATAGCCATTCTGGGATACCAACCTAGCCAGACTTCTCATCCATTTCTTTAGGTGCTGCTAAGTTTAAACGTATTTGCTTTGAACAGTGTGTGATTTGTATATACACTAAGGCACTTCTGTATTGGCACTGCAGTGAGTGCCCACAGAGATAAGAGGAACCTTCATGTTAGAAAGAATTAAATTCATAAATACTGGTAATATTCCTCCTCTGAATTCACCCAGACAAACAAGAACACAATTAAATACCTACCAGCTTCAGGAAATAAACCTTGTTTATTAGCAAGAACCTGTAATTGCACTGCTTGCAGTCAGTAAATGCACTTGAAGGCTGCTGTTTTATATAAAATTAGTTTGATTTTGAGGCTGAAATGGGATTGAAGCATATCAGGGTGTGAAAGTTTGCAATTTAAGATGTCTGCAAGAGGATCGAGGGTCTGTGTACAAATAATACTAACACTTCCAGAACAGAGGTAACAAACATCGTTGACACGTATGAATCAGAGACCACTAACAACTTCAGCTAGCTTTATACCTTGTGTAGGGGCATACACAGCCTAACTTCAGAAGTATTTTATATGTATTATGCATATCCTTCTCACATGAGAGGACAGAGAAGTGTTAAAACTGCCTTTATTTTTCTTATAAAAACTGTAATAGTAAACTACTTTCAAAAGGAATAGTTTTGAGATATTAGAGTTAAAATGGGTATCTTAAGTGCTGTAAATGATCTTTAAAAAGTGGCAATACAGTAGTTTTCAACTCTTACATGGCATACAGCTTAGATGAGACTATCTGAGGTGAGTTGAATCCTCTTAACAAGTATATTTATTGTTTTACTAGTGGAATCTAACCACTAGTTACTTGGTAGAGTTGCCATGTCAGGATGGCATATAGCTACATTTCCTTTACTCTCCATTCGAAAAAATAGGATAAAATTTTGACCATGAAATGCACAAAGGGCATCAGGAGTTATCTGTTAGACAAATTTCTATTCCAGCACAAAAATAAAAGACTCAGAGTAAGACAGAAATGTTTCAGAAACTAAATTAATCTGAAACCCTTATTCAAAACTTCGGAAGAAGGAAGCTTCCTGATATCATTAGAAATGTCAAAAATAATTCATTAGAATTTTTTTCCAATGAATGAACAACAAAATTAGCTGTATATATTACTTAAATACAAGGAACATCACTGAAATAAATTCAATAGTTTGTTCAGATATTGAGTATCTCAAAGTAATTTGATTTAAAGAAAAAAACAACAACAACAACAACAAAATCATTGCACTCCTGGTCATGGCTGGAATATTAGAAACTCGATGTAGAATTCTGTGTTAGACAAAGTGAATAGGGGATACAGAAATACAGACAGACTGCTAGAACTCCAGCAGCAGCATGCCAGCCACTTCACTGGGAAGCTCGAGGATAGTTGCTAAATTCAAGATTAAGACTAACTTCAAGCTGTTGGCGTCCACTGTGTAACACAGAGTGAAGTCTGGCTGGTGCCCCTTCTGCAGAAGCTGACACAAAAAGGTGCACGTTTAGTGACTGGTGGGGACTACTCATTTCTGCCTTTTAGCAGCTTTTCATACTACTGCATTCTTGGTGTGCAACTGCACAACAGGACAAACTCATGAGAGACAGCCTGAGTTAGAAGATGCAGAGTGGCATAAATCTGATTAAGCCTAAGAAGTAAGACTACGGGAATGTAAATTAGAACCAGGCACATATCAGCTTCCTCACAGGCAAGTTTCAGTGAATCAGACTTCCTCTGGATTCTCTAAATCCAGCCCAACATTCCTGCCCTGTGGAACTCAAAATCAAACCAGGGTCTTAGGCAATAGTTAACAACAACAAAAAAAATGCATTTAAGCTTAAGAGAATGAAGAATACCTATTCAAAATATATCTTACAAATGCAGTCGAAAGAAAATGGGTTAAGCTTTTGCCTTTTCTGCAAGTATATGGGTCAGTTTACAGAAGAAATCCCCTAGGCCAAAATCACAGCTGAAATTAGTTCCTCAAGGACTTCCACTGCTGTTCATTTTACCAGTAACAGTCAATAACTGCAGCAATCAACCAAATCATCCTACCACAGCGGGATCGGTAAAAACGTGGTACTTATCCAGCAGCAAGGTGAACACGAAAGCACAGCAAAACCAACATGCATCATAAAGGTACGGGATGGTAATACAGAGAAGCTCGGAGTATGGAACCTTCATTTCACAAACTTCTGGAAGAGCGAGCTGCAGTTATCTAGGCTATTTGAATACACACAAAACCTCTAGGACTTGTTGTCCAAATACAAAAGTAATTGCAATGTAAACAAACACAGTGTAAGTTGGTTAGCAATATCAGTAAATCAATTCTTTTATTCAACATTCACAGCAATTAATTTTCAAGACATATATACAAAATAAAGGAAAAAAGCCCAAAAGAAGAAAAGCTGAATTCATCTTAAAAGGTGATTTTAAGCACAGAAGCTACACATAAAAGCAGTTTGAAATCCAAAATACTATTGTTCTAGCTAGCATCTATCCAGGTTGATACCCAAGGCGCATACATTGCCAGAGTGCTTACACTACTCAGAAAAAAACCTGACAAAGACATTTATTACTAAGCACACAGGTAAGAATGTGTCTACAAAGTAGCACTGCAGAATTGAAAATACTATCCTAGCATTAGTTAACCCATCTTAAACACTTATCATGAATGTGAAAAGCAAAAATATTACCCCAGTGACTGGCAACGGGAGCCTCTGTAGCTGCAGCTGACAGCATCTCTAACGTTAACATCCTGTACTGTCTTTTAGCAGCAGTGAAAGGACAATGAAGTGCTCGTTACTAAAGATACAGTCTGCCTCTTAGGTTTTTATGAACTGAAAAGGAATCTTTGCAACGCACTCATGCCCACCCAGTTATGTGTTCTGAAACGAGAACAGATCTAACTGGTATTACTAGGGAGCGCGAGTTCTCAAATCGGCCTTAGTTTGACAGCAGTCCCATTACAACTTTTTGTCTGCTAACGAAGCAAATGCAATGGGGAAAAGAGGGGCACCTTTACATGAATTGCTAAGTACATTTCCAAAATAACAGGAATGATCCTCTCTTGCACACTAATGGATTTAAATGCAACATTGGTTTTGCACCTGAGGAACACCACCTTTGAAGGGCTTCTGAAGACATTTTTCTACGTGTTGTAGATTCAGTAAAATGCAAAGATTGATAAAGCCAGCATCTAGGCTGATACATAGTGCAAACGTAAAGCATCCGGATCTAACAAAGCAGAGAACTAAGTTTCAGACTTACGTTTCTCATCATCAGCATGTACTAGAGATGCTGCTCTCGACAAAACATCCAACGGAGTCTCCATTCCTCTCTGGATCCTGGAAAATTCAGAGTCAAAGTTTCAAAGACCAAACTCACAGAGCCCTTACCACAACATACCAGGTGGTACGCCACTTGTTCACAGCACAGACACATCAGGTTTTACAGAAGGAAGTAGTAATGAACAAGGGTGTGACAGCAGAAAGAATAAGAGATCCAAGTTTCTGCTGCTCTTTTCATGTTCTATGCTGGTCATGTGTATATATGATGACAGAGACAGAAATCTGTAACTTGTATAATCATAATCACACCTCAGTAGCTGCTTTTCCCTATTTTATCCCCCTACAACAAGTAATTCCCACATATGAAAAATATCACACAAAACCCCACATTTCACAATATACTGAGCAACAGACTCTCCCATTAAAAAAAAAATAAAATTACAGCTTACATGAAAAGTTTCAGATGAATGGCTTCAAAACTAAAAAAGAAGTTCCAAAAGAAATGTAAGTAAAAGGAAGATAATAACATGTTGTCAAGATGCTTTTGTTAAAAGATGAACAGCTTCTATGTGTTTTAAAATAAGAAGGCAACAGCACAGACAGAACTGTTAAGAAAACAAATGGCGACAAAGAGAAAATCCAGGACTGCTAACAATTCCCTGCAAAGTTGTTTTCTTTTCCCTGCAAAACTAACATGCTATTCTGTCATAAGAACCATTTACTGTCACTTACTTTACAGTGTGATCTTAAAAAAAATAAAATAAAATAAAATAAAAGGTAGTGGCAACTACAGAAATCTCCAACATATGTATGGCAGCTTAACAGCAAGCATATGTTTGGGAAGCAATTTCCTTAACTTTGCACTATAAATAATAGACCTCGCCATCCTCCCTCAATAATGTCAAAGACTTTAAAACTAATCAAAGATTCTAAAGCATAAGAGAAAGGATTTTTAAAGTATTTTTAAGTTTAAAAAATATTTTTTCAATAAAGAATTAAATCCAGTCTTGTTTCCACTGAACTGCGCAAGAAGAGGAGGCATACTTGAAATAACTACGGATAGCGCTTCAGGATCAAAACGTGCGTTCTCCCTCCCCGGCAGAATCAGCTTCTGCTCAGGAACAATATTTTAATTGAACTTAAAAAGTCAGTTAACTCCTTCATTTAAAGACACTACACGTGGGCAAGGGGTTTTAGAAAACAAGATCTTAGATGCCTATTTTGCTAAGTCTGCCTTCGTTATGTATTTCTTTGTATCACGTTTGTCCATGCTCTCTTCAAATCAAAGCAAAGATTTGGAAGAGTGTGTTCACTAAAGAGGCCTTCAGCATCATTCCACTTGGATCCATTAGACCTTGATGTTTGGGTTCTTTCCTGCTTTTTGTCTTCTTGGAGCTTAAGAATAGCACCACTTTATTTCTCCCCAGATTGTTGATTGCTGACCCTCAGATACAAATGGCTCTAACAGAGTGAAAGTTGGAAAAAAGATTAAAATATGTCTGATCAGATGGTGCAGCTACCAAACCGATGGCTGACGCACGATTTAGAATGAACCAGCTCTGTCCTAAATTTCAGCAACAGTAATACAAAGCTTTTTGGTTAACTCTTCAGAAAAACCCTCTTGATAAAGAGCAACGCTGAGGACATTAAGACATCTTTTATTGAAAAGAAATTGCTGTTTTCTTTAAGTTTTTCAGTAATTTTCAAATAATGGTAGTAGCAGATGCCCAATCCCTTTCCGGAACACACTCCTAGTAAGAGAATTAGCCGGTGACAGAAGTCCACAGTGAGAGAAGGAAACAGGAACCAAGTCTTAATTCTATTCAGGAAATTGGACACTTTAGAAACAACTTCACTAAAATTGCCCTCAATATAGTTTTGTAGCTTTGCACATTATTAAAGTTCATACCATGAGAGAGCTGGAGCAGTGTTTCTCTAACAGTTAAGGTCTTGTGAAGAATGATGTGGCCAATCAAGAGTTTCTTTGCAGGGATGCTGTTACTACAGAGGTCTGCAAATTCCAAGGTGCAATACCACACAGGCTGCGATTTTTTAAACATGCTGAACACATTTACAGTTACAAAAATTACCTTCAAGGAGCTATAAACTTCCAGATTATTTTTCAAACAATATGAAATATCCCTCTATCTCTCAAACTAACCAGTCAGGGATAACAGCTCAGGAAAGAAATAAAGGCTGTCCATGAGAATGAGAGAGGAGGAATCCTGTCTCAGACAGTTCAACACCTTGGCAAGGACAGCGACTGCTACAGCTGCTCCAAGGCAGCCTTCAGAGAACAGCCTGGTCATCTCAGGAGGAGTCATGTTTCAGAAATGAAAGAATAGTTCAATTTCCATGGTTCTGACAAAAAAAAAAGATAGTTAAAAAGCAGACTTCAGATAAAAGCCAGCTAATTCTGTGTGTGACACAGACACCTGTACGTGGAGCAAAAACCAACCTGAATCAAAGCTGAATTTTTGTAAGCGTCCCCATCAAAATTCGGCTCTCTAGCCTAGGTGCAAGTATTGCTGTATAGCCAGATCTCGTATTTCACTGGCACTTGGGCTCCCTTACAAGGACACAGTTAACTTCCTCTGGGTAGATCCGATTTAAACACTGTGGAAGCAGTTTCACAAGTATCTTTCTTGTTACAAAATCTTCACTGTCAGATTGAAAGAGATCCATGCCGAAAGCACTTCTACAAGCGTTCAAGGTATTTTTATCTGCTGTAGTTTCAAACGTTAGTTTAATGTCTTACTCAGTCCTTCTACTCATCAGTTACTGCTTCCACTCAACATCCCCCCAGTCTGTCATCTCACCTACACTGCAGAGAGGAAACATTCTGAAAAACAGTTAAAGGCATAGAATCATGAAGACACAATGTCTGAAAGACAAGTAAGTTACTAAACACTGATCCACTAAGGTTTTTATGCAAGACTTGAAGAACACAACACCCATTAGTTCAACGAAACAGCACATTATTTTCCCTCTCTTTTTCAAGCTTTTCCAAATCCCACACACATATGGAGTACTCTCACAAACGTCTCACTTAACATTTTTCTTAAGACTGTAGAGAAATCAAAGCTTCGGAAAACGAACAGTTAAGTGACTTCATGGATTTATACAGCGCCTTCCAAGCATCAAGGAAAAAAACGTGGGGAAAAAAACCTAAAATCATTTGAAACTTCACCAAACGGGCAGTAGAGAAACCAGCACCAGAGATTAACCACAGACTGCACAAGGAGACATTTATTCAATCCCACAAACGTTATTATCCACAGTGGGGTATGCCAGGAAAGAATTGAAATAAAGAGAAGAACTTCATATTTGATTTTTTAAAAGGGGGAATAGCAAAGGGACAGAAAGGAAAGAGAAACATGAAAGATTGTATTTGCGGCAGTAATCTCCATGATGGAGATACAATGGCTTTTGTCTAGAACAGAGCTAAACTAGCAACCACAGTAACAAGGCAGGTGACAGAAACAAGGGAAAAGTTGGGTGATGAGAACAAAAGACCTGCTGTGCAGATCAGAAAAATCAGAAGAATTGAGGCATAGTTTGGACATGAAGAGCTAGAGGGAGGTCGCAGTCATAAAGACACTTGGGTTACAGGTCCGACTGACACACAGAACAGCAGCACGGCCAACAGCTGTTGCAAGCGCATTAATAGGAAACATCTGAAAGCAGACACCAGTGAGAGGTCTCTTAAACCTGTTGAGTGTGGACAAGAGAGAGACATCTACACGATGCCAAGGAGGGAGAAAGGCTGAACCTGCAATGATGTAGAGAAAAGTCTGGTACTTGAATTCACATGTTTGGTGAAATTACAGAGATAAGGTTGGAGGGAGAAGAAGTGGATTGAAAACAAAGCCCATTGAAAAACTGAGACAAGAACGACAAGACACTTGAGAAATAATCAAGAGTGAGGACTAAAGTGACGTACGTCTAGATAAACACAAGTATGGGGAAAACAAGACTGATTGAAGAGCACGGTCAAAGCAGCTCACATCTCGGAAGATGCGGGCACAGTACTTCCCAGTCCAATTCATAACCCAAGGTACCTAGAGAAAGAGACTCCAGCTGATCCCAATGGAAGAAAGCTAAACTGAAGAGGAAATCCAGACACAGCTTATCAGCACAATCAATAAGTCTGCAGAGGAAAAGACGATAAAGCGGCAGTTTGATGCAAGCTAGGTCCACATCTTCTATTTCTTAAGACAGGAGAGAGTACAGCATGTTTGCACGGTGAACGAGAATAACGATAAGCACATTGTATTCAGTGTGTCCTCAATCGCCACAGTGCGTTTACATTCCTTCAGCGGCACTTAGATCAGAGCTTCTGCTTGTGGATACGTAAATCCTGTGCGGAGATGCCCATGTGAAATGCTAACTGTACGTGCTCGGTTTAGACTACGATTGCCGTACAGCACTGATCATCCTTCTGCCTTACAACTCACAGTCCTCACAGCGAGTTCAGGCTACCTGGCCAACGGAATCATCGAGATACCACTCGTTAAAAATGTATTTCTTCAGTACTTCAGGGTTTGTTTTTTTTTTTTTTTTACCATCCTTGTTTTGCATGTGGAAAATGTGTTTGAACAGGCAAATCTTCAAGCTGAAACAACTTAACAATTTAACTTATCACACAGAAAATTACAAGCTTAAAGCAAAGCTTTGGCATTTTACCTTGTGCTTTTTTGTTTTCTTGTTGCATAAATCCTCCTTAACAAGGTAACATACTAAAAAGAAAGCTATTAGCAATGGTATTTGAATTAAAAGCTAACAAACATAAGAAATTAAAGGTGGAAAAGTCTAACCTGACTATGTCTTATGTCTACACGATGGCTCAGTCCACCCCATTTTCTGTATTTTCTGTTGGAAACATACTATGCAACATCTAACTGTAGTAAAAGGAACTGAACCAAAACTACCTTTTCTAGTAGAAAACTTTCAAACATGTCTGAAAACAAACAAATTGACTTTCTCAGTGCCTCCAAACTGTATTAGTTGTTAAAACTACATAAACAAGAATCTCTTGACACTTTATAACACGAGCATGCTTCTTCAGTTGATGTGTCCCAAAGGTCTGCATCAGTGATCTTCCATCGCATCGCAGCTACTAGCCAGATTTTACGCAACCAGGCTGTCAGATCTGCCCCTTTCAGCACCATTTCTGGGTGCTCGTCGCATACAGGGCTGGCCTAATTCCTGCTCTAGGGTGGGTGTAAAAGCTAGGTGGTGGGAGCACCCATCTCACCCAGGCGTTACCGAGCAGAGGTAAGGAAGGCCAGCAACACAGCACCCTGCGCCGAAACACCCTGTCCCCATTCCCCCGCGGCGTGCCTTGGAGACGCGGGCGATTCAGCAACAACGGTTTCAGCCCAGCGGTCTGCTTCAAAAGGCGATGTAAACGTACAGCACAGACACACCCGCATCCTAGCAGGAGTCCAACGGACCAGACCGGTGTTTTCTTCTGACCAAAAGCAGTTCTTGTAACTGATCCCAAGGAGCCTCGTAGCCTGACGTTGAGATTATAACTGGTGCACCAAAGAGGAGAGAGATGTAGGGAATTTAAGCAAAACACACTCTACATTAGAAATAGCCTCACAAGTAGGCAGATGGGAAAATATAAATAAAAGCCAAGAGGTTTGGGGAACAGCCTTTTAAAAAGTTTATGTATTATTGAGGCAGGAGAGGCAGATTGCTGCCAGATTTTATGCAGTTTTAGATCTAAGCGGTCTGAGTATCACTGCCTGCAAAGAGAATTTCACTCAGGTTTCACAACCTATAGTTCGTTCCTCTTGGAGGAACGCTCTTTAAACAGCTCTCTATTCTAAAGCTAGAGAAAAGCTAATCAGAAAAACATCCTGCAGGGATCCTGGAGCTCTTGATCAGTTAGTTCTCATTGGTTTAATTAAAATATCTCCATTATTTCTTGTTCCTGATAATCCTGAGGCACCAACAGAGTAAAAGGGGAGCGAGCTGGCTTTGTGGTTTCTCAAATACCAGCAGAAGCAGTTGTTAAATTCCTATTAATCGCACTTTCAGAAAAGGGATGCACCAGTGTCATGTGCAGTCAGCTTAACTCAGAAAATTAATTACTTCTGATTACATCTGGGCAACACAAAGCCAGCTTGACCAAACAGCCTGAAATTACACCGCTAAGGATTAAATAAGAGACCTCTACAAATGGAATAAGCCAGAGGCAGAGTTAAGAGCCGTAACAGCACCCTTCGGACTCGTTCTAGGAGATTTTCACCGCAGGACCCTCTGCTGCTGATGAAATTCAGTTTTGGGTTTTTTTTTCTGTCAGGCAAATACACTCCGCGGGCGCCCGAGTGCGAGGTTAAGATGGCAGTCAAAATAACTCCCTGCTTGGTCCCACCGCTCTGAAACAACTTTCCGGATAGGAACTTACGTCAGGACATTTCCGAACGGTTCGGTTTTCGCCTTTTTGGCTGTAACCTGCGCTGCCCCTCGGGCCGCAGCGGCTGCGGCCCGCGGCTCCCCGAGCAGAGGGGCCCGGACACCGGCACCCGGCCCCGCCGCCCGCGCAGGGAGCCGCCCCCGCTCCTCCCGGCCAGCGGAGCGGGCCCGGGCAGCGGCGGGGAGGCGCGGGAGAGCCCGGACACGCCGGCGGCAGCTCAGCCGGTTCCTCCCCTTCCTCGCAGCCCCGCGGCTGAGGCGGGTCCGGCCGCTGGCCCGGTTCCCGCCGCTGGCCGCGGTTCCCGCCTCGGGGGTGACACCGGGGAGGCCGGGTCCCGCCGCCCGCGCCCGGCCCGGGGAAAGTCCCGCAAGCGCGGAGGACGAGACGGGGGGCCGCCCCGCCCGGCCTGTCAGCGCCTCCCGCTCCCCCGGGCCGCCCGCGGGGGGGGCACCTGTCCCGGTCCTCCCGCCTCCCAGCCCTCACTCACCAGCGTGCTCCCGGGCCGGGGCCGGCCGAGGGCTGCTCGTCGTCCGCCGGGCCGGGGCGGCGGGGCCGGGAGCGGAGCGGAGCAGGCGCGGCGAGCCCCCGCGCCGCTGGCCCCGGCGCCGCTGGCTGGACGGGCCCGGGGGAAGGAATCCCAGGAACGATGGAATTCTCCTCCTAGCAGGTGGGGAGAGCGGGGCGGCCCCATTGGCTGGGCGCAGCTATGAGGTCAGCATAATTAGGGTAATGAGCCGCTGACATCATCTCCTCGCAGGTAGGGGCGAGCGCGGCCCGGGCGGCCAGGAGGAAGCGGGAGCCGGGCCCCGCCCCGCCCCGCCAGGCCCGGCCCCGCTCCGGGCGGGGAACGGCGGGAGCGCGGGCGGGGCTGTCCCGGCAACAGGCCGCTGCCGCCGGCCTTCTGCAGCTGAAACACCGCGGGCGTTTCACATCAGAGTGCTCCGGCCGCTCAGAAACCGGCTTCACGCTCGCCCACGAAGCAAGCTCTTCGGGTCTAAGGTGGCACGGAGGAGGGAGATTACATCCACACATTCGGTGCGGCGTGAAGATGTTAGGTCTGAATAGATCCAGCGTTTTCCTGGTTTTATTACTCCTGAAGCATGTTTTTCGCAGAATCCCTTCTTGCCTTTTGGACGTGACTCATTCCACCCCCTGAGGAAATTGCTCAGTCAGGCCTGTGCGGACCCAGAGCTGAGCTATGGCCATGGTCAACAACTTCCCACCCCTCCCCTTCCAGAGCACGAGCTCCCCTTTACCCTTACAAAAAGTCCATACGTTTGCCAGTAGCCAGAGTGACCCAGACCCTTGAAACCGGATTTCTGCCAAGGGCACTGAACACAACCACTCTCCCCCTCCCAGCGCCTCCCTGCCACCCCCTCAGCCATCCCCTTTTGCAGCAGCGGTCACCGCACGTTTGACATTTTCAAGACTGAAGGAATTGAGGAAGGCATCTTGCTAAAATGCTTTGCCTGTTTTGAGTAATTTCATGAAATTTAACTGTCGGACAGCTCATACGTATAGAAGAACCGCTCCGCAGAAGCTCAGCTTAGACCTCCCCCTCTCAGAAGAACCTGGTGATGCTGTTTTCTGCAACAGCCAGTTTAGCTTGCACAAATGAATTCCAGAGCAGGAGGAGGTATGGGAAAGGACTGTGCTCACGGTCTGCTGTCCACACTGAACAGCAGCCATCTTCCAGAGAACCAGGTCCCCTAATGGTGGGTTTTACCTTTACAAATGCCACAAGGAACTGAGGTTGCTTCAGGCGGCTCATGGAGTCCATTCCAAAGGGAAAGAAAAACAGAAAAAAAAAGAAAGGGACAACAAATCAACCAGAGCCCCACCACAAAAAGCCTTAGAGTTTATAGAACTGTTTGGGTGGGAAGGGACCGTTAAAGCCCACCCAGTCCAACCCCCCTGCCAGGAGCAGGGACATCTCCAACCAGATCAGGTTGCTCAGAGCCCCGGCCAACCTGGCCTGGAATGTTTCCAGGGATGGGGCCTCCACCGCCTCTCTGGGCAACCTGGGCCAGTGCCTCACCAAAACCAGGGGGGTTTTGGTGAGGCACCAAAATTGTGGTGGAACCTGCAAAGAGCACAGGGCAAGAGAAACACAAAATGTCTCAGTACAATTCTGCTCATGGTATTTCTCCTGTTCAGCTCCTCCTCCTAACGTGACAGATGTATACGCTAATATAATAAATGCATAAGTATATAAATGGCAGCACAACTGTCTCTGTTTTCTCAAAGAAAAAAAGCACTGAGACACAGCAAGTTTATTTTAGATCCTGAAACTGGGATTTACGTATTAAATAGTGGAGCTAACGTTTACCCAGAGGTGCAGCCAAAGCAGCAGCCCAGCCAAGTGGTGTGGGAGGCTGCATGGAAGGGAACGGCCAGGGATGAGCGCACACACCCTGCTTTTTGATTGCCTGGAAGATTCAGAGTCCGTGAAGGGTCTGTGCTGTCCAGCTCCAATTTAAAAATTATCAAAATCATGCAAGAATAGCTGATACTGAAGTATTTTCATATCCTTGCAAGGACAGGTCATGAGATCTCAGGGCCATCGAAAGCTAGCCAAAAACGCATTCCAAATACTAAATGAAATCCAGACTCAAACTCAACACACACAGTATACCTAACAAAGATTTCCGTTGCTAAAAAACCAAAAGGCATATAGTCTAATAACAACCATAAACATTATTTTCTACATTTCTTAAACTCTTCATCTATGACATTTATAACAATATATGGTAATATTTCTATTTTTTGAAGTTGATATTGTATTAATAGACTACTGGAAAATATTTTCATTACCAGCAAGCAGAACAGGAGTTTGATGATCTAATATTTGGAAAAATGGTAGTCAAAATAGTCATGTAATAATTGTTTGAGAAAAAAAAAATACTGGACAAGAAAAACACTGTGAAATATGGAAAACAAAACCACAGGCACTGAGAAAAGATCTAAAGTAGACATTGATAGATATCATGAGAATGAATTGCCACAGATTAATTACAAACCTTTTTAATATGTATCTTCAAGAAAAAAGCATGCCACTTCTGTTTCTAAGTGCTGGAGGGGAAGAGGGAGGAAGGGTTTCTTTGTTTAAAGAGACAGAGCTCCTGGGATGAGGAGGAGCTTGCAAAAGGAGAGGTCAAACCAGCTTTTGATCCTTTGGATATGCTATTACAGCTCCCAGCGAGAGTTTTAGAACAGGATATTTAATAAGCGTCTCCAGAGTCTGAGGGAACATCAGCTTTCTGGGCAGGATGACCCTGTGCATTCCCCCACAAAACATGGCTAGTACAGACAGACTTCCCCACTAAGTTAGATGTCAACCTTTGTTAAAATAAAACAAAACAAAACAAAACAAAAAGTGCAAGCTGTCAAACGCTGGAAATCCTTGAAAACAAATCTTAACAACTAACGCACCATAAGAAAAGCCAGCTGCTGAACTCAACACGTGCTAATGCTTAGCCAAGCTGTTCCAAAGGCAAATTCACAAATTAGTACAGCAAAACCAATCTTGTGCGAGGAACCGTATTTCAGTTTGCTCGGGTGCTAAAATTTGTTTTTCATGGTGCATGTACTTTATCACTGGATGGTATCAAAGGCTCTTCGCTGACTCAGATACCGGCAAAACCAGACTTTGCTGAAACACAAAAACGGACTGCTGGGGGTTTGCACCTGAACTAAAACAAAAGTAGTGCTTCAGCCCAAACTCGGGCACCCAGGTAGAGCACCCAAGGTATGATTCAAATTCTGGGACAGACTCCAGTTGCCACTCCTGTTCCATATGTATATTAATCACTGGAAAATTAGTGACATTCTCCATACAGTACAGCCAATGCTACAGAAGAGGCGGCTTCCTCTGTGAGGAAGCCAGGACTGTGAATGACCGTGCATCTCAGCTGCAGCAGTGTCAGCAATTTTTCTGCCGCGGAGGATGCTTGTCAAGCAAGGATTTGCTACCCTGAATCTGTGTAACAGCCCACATCCCCTGCGCCCACTGAACACAGTTGCAGAACAATGTGTTAGTGCAGTTTCACAGAAAGACACCAATATTTCATAAGCAACAAAAGGTGCTAGGTCATTTCTGGGTACATTTTGAGAAACTTCTTTGGACAGTTATCACTGTTTCACAACTTTTGAGATTTATTTATTTTTAATATAGAGGAGGGAAAGGACCTGAAAGTAGAGGGGGGAAAAAAAAAAAATTACATCAAGTGCAGTTGCAGTCCATAGGGAGATCTGATGGCCTAGTTCTACAGACCCTCCTCAACCATTAACCTTGTAATTATTATTGAAATTAAGCCTGACATCTGTCCCATGACCAACTAAGAAAATAAAACATTTCCACTATAATAACAGTTGGTTAGAAATGCCTTGGGCAAGTGTCTCCCTACATGTGGGCCACAGCAGTGATATGCCTCGCTATTGTGAGAGACTTCCGTGTTAACTGGACAGGGATACTCAAGGTAGAAAGGGGCTCAAACCTGTTTTGTTAAACTGTTTTCAAGTGATTTCAGCTAGTAAGGCTAGCAGCAGGAGGAACATGTTGTGTGTTGCTTCAACAAACAAGGCAAGTGTAAAGCTACAAAGAGATGGCTCTTTTTTCTTTAGGTGCCCATCTAGGGGAGTGATTTGCCAGCTGGCATTCACTGCATGTCAGAGGAATTTATCAGACTTCTTCCAGTTTCTTACTGCCATCTCACTTTTGTTTTTCAAACGCAGCAATACAGATACTTCTGTTACAACAGACAGGAATGCATGAAGTTACCTTCAGTCTAAAGAGAAGCCCAAGATGTACTAAACTCTGCACAAAGATGATTAAATTCACGCCAAAAGCAAACACTTTTTACAAAGCTAGCACAAAACACCAATATTTGTCACAGGCTTAATACGGTGTCATTGCTTCACAGCATATTACAACGCATACCTCCATCTATCCACATCATCTTTTAATAAAATAGGTTAATTTTACACCAAATGACAGCAGCTTTTAAAATCATATCTCAAAATTCACTTTACCACAAACTACATCGCCTCACAAACAAACATATTTTCTTCAATGTCAATGCTGCTAAAACTCAAACTCAAACGCTTCCCTGCAAAAATCTACATTCATTTGCACTGCACCTCAAAGCTCCCTTATATAAAAACACACCCACATTCAAAACACTGCAGCACATAAGATTTAAAAAGACACTTTAAATTTTTTTGAAGATAGTTTATTATTTCATTAGACCATAATGTGTTAAATTGCAGTAATTCCAGACAGACAAGTTGATCCAAACTGTAAGTTGATGGAGACGGTTATTTATTACCTGCTTCAAGACAAAGCTTGCCCTCTCCGTAATTGTCTGCCCCATCATCCAAAGGAAGATTAAAAGAGACAGTATAATTTCAGTTGGAGCGGGGTCGTAACAGCAGCATAATCTTCAAGCAAACAATGAGATACTTTCAGAGTCAAACAGAAATATGAACACCACTAACTCTGTTCCCTCAGAACATTTAACCACAGGTACTTTTTGCTTGCTTTGTTCTAGAGAAGAGGAAGATTCCACCCTATGGAGGTTCCCATAAGATTAAGACAGACAAGATAACTGAGGGGAAAAGAAAAAGAAAAAAAAAAAAAAGGGGGTGTCAGATCAATAAATTAAAAGCACTTTTTGGCCATAACCCATGGGTTTTATGTTAAAGTTTTGTTAAACACCAATAAACGATCACAACTATTTCAGAGCAAAACTCTGGCAAACTCAGTGTCAAAGAAAGGTCAGTATAATCAGTGATACACAGATATAACAGACGTAGGTAAATATTCAGAGTAATCTATTTCTTATACACTTTTTTTCTGATTCTGCCCCTCTTCTTGCGCAGTAAACACATACCTATAACAGATTTAATTCCCTATTAGACTGGTATTCACACAGGGCAAGACAAACTTTAGTGCAACCGGGATCACTAAAATCATGAAGAGGTTGCAGTTCATGACTTGATGTGAAATTACTTTAAGAGTTTACATACTAGCTCATTGTAAATGATATAATTTACGTACATTTCCAGGTTGTAAGAAAAGGTTATTCAGTCATCAGAACTACTTCTAAACCAAGGACACCAGCAGTAGGTCACTGGACAAAACTAACATGCCTGCCTAAAGGAACTGGACACCAAGACTGTCCAAAGCCCTTTTGAATGTCCCCACCTATCAGCTCAAAGATGCATCAGGGAATCGCACCGGAAGAACCAAGTTTAATCACATTTGTCGGATGAGAACACCCGCACCAACTTTCATACTGTTTCTATTTGCCAATTTTATAGCTCTTACAGTCTGATCTTGGCAATTACTGAAGACTTCAAATTCTCACTGACTAGCGATTTCTAGACCAAGGTCAGTTATCTCATCAGAACAGGTGGGTTCTCTCCTCAGGCTTCCGGATGTGCCTTTACCCCTGTGACTTCAGAATGGCTTGCAGAAGGCTGCAGGAGACCCCAGCAACTCCCACCTGGATTTAGCAGGGACAGGAGCTGGGCTGGAAGGCACCACTGGGGCAGCTGCACTAATACAAGTGGCACATCAGCCAGCCATCAGAGCATTTTAGTCATTAACTCCGGGGGCCAGAAGGGTTTGGGGTTCTGGGGTTTTTCCCCTGTTGTTTTTAATACAAATACCACACTCATTTACAATTTCACATTGGAAAGAGAATCCTGCTGAAATCGGTCACAAATAAACTAGACAAGGATCAGAGGAGACACATACTTTAAAGAACAAAAAGTAAAAGGAAACAGATGCTTTACTTTAAAAGCACCTATGCAAGTACAACCTTTAAATATAATCCACTTTAAAATGTCATAAGAATGATGTAGTTTCATCATCTGCTATTGTCTGTACAAACTCACCTTCAAACTGTCAAATTGCTACGGGCTCATCTTCTACGTGGCAGTTTTCTAACCCAAGGGTCAGGGTTAGCCATGGGTGTGCAGAATGTGCGTAATCTCATAATCGAGGATGTGTGCCCCAATATTAGACTTGGGCAATGGAGAGAAAAAAAAAAATAAAGAAAGAGATTGACTAGATTATATTGTGAAAATAATATAGTTTTAAAAAGCCTTGCCCCAGACTGTCATGCCAAAGCTCTGTAACAGCATCGTGAGACAGACATTGGTGGGCTGCTTTACATCAGCTCTTCCCCCTCTCCTGCACCACTTCTTGAAGCATTCTAAGAAGCTACAAACTTCTCGGCTCTCACTATTGTACAGGGAGTGAGCCAGACATTTCATCACTGCATAACAGCAAGGCAACTTGAGGATGGCAACGTTAAAAGAAAAAACCAAAACCACAAACAAAAACAAAAAAACACTGACTGCCCCCTTCTCATACTTCAATACTAATTTTAAAATAGGAGGTTTG